>JACAXG010000062.1:2795381-2846168 GCA_018881555.1 Amblyornis subalaris | reverse complement strand
CTTCCTTCCTTCCTTCCTTTTTCCTTCCTTCCTTCCTTCCTTCCTTCCTTCCTTCCTTCCTTCCTTCCTTCCTTCCTTCCTTCCTTCCTTCCTCCCTCCCTCCTTCCTTCCTTCCTTCCTTCCTTCCTTCCTTCCTTCCTTCCTTCCTTCCTTCCTTCCCTCTCTAATCTTATCAAATATTTGAACTCCAGGCGTTCATTCAAAATCAACACCTTTGACTTCCCTCCCAGTTTAACAATGATCCTGCTAATTCTGGATAACTTGCTTTTTCAGCTTTTGATGGTGTGACATCGGAGCAGGACCACTGGGAGGTGGATGGAGGTTGGTGGTTGAAGGGTAACTGCTTGAAGACCATGTGGAAGCAAATCTGCTTAGTGCAAAGGAAAGGACAGCCTGGTCCAGGGACTGGGGCTGGCATGTGACTGGCAAGGGGTTGTATAGAAGAAGATATATAGGGAAACAAAAGGAAAGAAAAAAATGAGTAGCCAGACACTTCTGAACTGGAGAATAGAAAGATCTGAAAGCTGAGAGGAAAAATTTGAACTGATGCACAGTGAGGTCATTTGAAGTGTAGACAAGATAATTTAGATTTAGCTGAAAGTATAGAAAGGAAAATATGCATTTTAGCAAGGATATAAAGAAAGAAAAGGTGATTTAATGCCAGGCTGCAGGCTAAGAAAGGACAGAAATGAGACCATGGGAAAACAGAAGACATTGCAAATTAAATTAAATATATGGAATACAGAAGCTGTAGGAGGAAATATGTCTCATATACTGTGATGACTTCACCTGTTTTCACAGCACTGGATTTAAGGATGAGTCACCAGGGACGAATTTTACCTTATTTGAAGAGGATAAAATGTTAATAGTAATCTCAAACAGACAAAAAAAAAAAAACAAACCAACAACCACCTTGTGGATCCCTTCCAGCTCAGAATAGTCTGTGATTCTGTGAAAACAAGTTAAAAAAATAATCTGCAAGCACTTTATACATATTAAATTAAAGGATATGTTGCTGTTGTGTCTTTGGACAATTGAGCAAAGGAAGGCAGGAGGTAAATATGATTTTGGGGGCTTTCTTTTCTCATTTTTGTGTGTGTGGATTATGATTGTTGTAGAATGCTGCTGTACTCTTTTAACTCTTTTTTTTGGCTACTTTTGTAGCAGTAGCAAAATTAATTGGACTGTTTGACAAACAGAAAAAGCCAACTAGCTCTGAAAATTCATTCTCCTTCTTTCCTTTACTGTAATGATGATAACAAAGTTGAGCCCAAACATAAAAATCTAAGCCAAAACTCACAGCAAAATACCTGACAACAGGCAAACTCCACAGATAACAATGAGGATATGTTCTGATTCTTGCATAACCTAAATTTATCAACCCATGATATTTTCTTATTAAATATGTTTTTATTGCTAGTGTTTAAGTGCTTTATGAAAAGTACAAGGTTCCTGCCCTGAGAGTCTGTGGCTCTGATTCAGATGTGAATCAGCAAGTAAGGAAGTAAGAAAGGGAATGTGAGGAGAAGAGCTAACCGATAGAGTAGGCAGGTTGTTTGGCTGCATTTCAGCTCTAAAGTCAGCYAGCTAAAATTATATGCAAGAAGAAAGAGTTCACATCTGTCCTAGGTTTAAAACAGAACCAGACAGGGTTAAACCATCCATTATATTTCCTTCCTTTCTAGAACTTTTTTTAAATGTGCTGAGAGTGCATAAGCCTTCCAAAAAGTGCTAACTTGGCTAGCAAATGTAAAAACCAATGTGCTAATATTTTACTGGTTAGTCTTATTAAATAATGAATTGGGAAAAATTGCTTATCTCAGTTACACAATTAATGATCCCTTGACATGGAGTAGCCAGTATCCCTAGACCACCCAACCATTTACTTTCCTTTTTGCCATGGAATCTCTAGACACCTGGCTTTCTGCACCATGCTTGGAAGTCACGCTATTTTCAAACAACTCAGGACACAAGTTTGCAAGTACTGAGATGCTTCCTGCACCCTGATGCCAACAGACCTCTTTTATAATGATGACAGGTTTGCTTTCCTAGAGAGGAAGAGGTGTTCTCTCTGGAGGACAGATTATAGGCTGTGCTAAGTTCTAAATGTAGTCCCCAACATTAAGAGAATTGCAACTATTTCAGCTCTGATTTTGAGCATAGAAAGAGGGGAACAGTCTCAAAAATAGAATGTAATTGTGGGTTTCAAGATCAGGATTTCCTTGGGTATTTAACAGTCATAGAGGAAGATGTTATTTCTGGTCACTATAAAGAACACAAGCTTTTCCATAAGAACAGATAAAAGCAATTAAGAACTTCTTATGTTTCCTTGTTTCAGCTGAGGAAGTTAAATGGAATGGTACTGGAAAAGTGCAGGAAAAAAAGATATGAAATGAGTGTTTCGGAAAGATGTTAAAAAAAAAATACTGCCTAAGTGAGATTGCCAGTGCTGCATCCAGAAAAGCTTTATATTAATTATCTGTGTTCATAAAGTAAGAATGATTACATCAATAAAGGGTGATTCATAGTTAAGTGGTGCCTTTCAACCATACAACATCTATTGAGAACAAACACTGCGCTCCAGATGGAAGCCAACTAATGCAGTAACAACATAATTACAATGATTGCAGCTGTGACAAAGGGTATGAGTGGCTTTCAACCACAGCATACAACAGCTTACAAGAAATGCGTTTTTGTTAAGTATGTTGCAGTTTTGGTTGTGAGAGCAACTAGAGTGGAATTGGACCTATTGGCTTATATTAGACACTACAGAAATTGATAAGAATTGAAGCAATTATTGAGACTGAAAGAAAAAAATAATCTGAACCCAAGATAGCATTCTGCTATTATATTTATCATATTGCTGTGCTGCCTGTGAGTGTTCCAGTGCATACATATGCTGGAAAAAAGGATAGTTCCTGTTCTCGAATGGTCACCCAGGAGAAAATAAGGTTTGGGGATGGGATTCTTTTTGTTGCTCTTCTGACTCTTGGCTCCCTATACAGGTACCTGAAATGAGCAGACTCTTTCAGAGTGTGATTCATTGTGTCATATTTTAAGCTTCAATTTTTGAGTAGGATTATTTTGAAGTAACTGATCTGCTCCTCTGAGTAAAGGGAACTAGGATGATGTACTCACATATGCACATACACATTGTAAAATTCTTTATCAGACCAGATGTGTTATACCTTTGAATGAATACGGAAAGTCTGATGAAACAGTGCTGACGTAAATAAGACCATGCATCCAAGTTAAGAATAATCATAATACCCCAACATAAGTTGTCCCTTGTGTGTATCAAAGCAACAGTGAGCTTGGAGAAAGGCAAGACTGGTGATTATTTAAAGACCAGAAACATCCCAGAAACAAGGCAACACATGGAAAGATTTAAAGGTTTAACACTGAATATTGCAGGTATGTTGTGAATGGAACTCTGCCTAAAAGGTGATAGTCTGTGAAGGGATTTCAAAACAGAAGAAAAGGCGGTACTGCGGTTTTGCAGAAAATTGCTCGTGAGGCAATACAAGAGGAAGGTTTATCCTAAAACCCAGCACCCAGAAGTGCTACCAAACAGATCTTTGCTGTTTGATATGACACATCTGTGGGTTCTACCTCTCCCAAATCCACCATAGACACAAATCTGCACTGCCATCTCTGAAATATCTGTCTGATCCCAGCCCTTCACCCAGTTAAAGAGAGGTGGGAATATCATCTCCCCATAGGCATTACCTTCCTGTTGATCCCCCCTAAATTGTTTTTACACCTTCTAGGTTCAAGACGAGTCCTTCTTCCTTTCCTTCTCCATCCTTAATTCTCACATCTGAGCTCAGTGGAGCAGAGCACTGATAGCTTATCTAGCGGCAGAGGCAAAAATTAACTTTGCTATTTAAAGCACTTTCTGCCTTATTACAGTTGGAAGCCTTTTTCAATCTGCAAATTACATGTCGTAACAAGTATTAGCTATACATATGTTCTATTAAATTAATCTTCATTGTGGCCTCAGCTTTTTGGCAGGGACTACTCATTGCAACCCATTATTACTTGCTGACACAGGCTTGAGGAACGTTCTGTCAAAACCATCTCCTCCTTCTTTTATCCCATACTGTTATTTTCAGAGGTAACCATCAGTAAAATAAGTAGATAAAAAAATCTAAACAGGAATTTAGGTACTGTTTGGAAAAGAACAGAATAAATCAGAAAGCAACATTACAAGGCTGCATACATCCTGGATGTCCCTGCTGCTTAAGCATTATTTTCAATTCCGTTCCTCATATCTCAAAGGGATAGAGTATAAATAGAAAAATTACAAAGAGAGGCTACAAAATTCACAAGAAACATGGAAAAACTTCTGTACAAATCTGAATAGATAAAGAATTTTGAGATTGCAGAAAATTCATCCAAATATCAATAAAATGGAAATTTATATAAAGATGGAGATATAGTTTATTCAGTAATTACCACAGTGAAAGGAAAAGAGGACACTGACTGAAATAATTGGGCAGCATGTTTTAAACTAACTGACAATATAACCAGTGAATGATTAAACTGAAATTAGTTTCCCCAATATGTTGTGCTGTCCAAGGTATAAACATATATAAAAATGTTTAAGCAAGTTAGAGAGAACAGACTTGTCCAGGCTTTTTGCCTACCATAGTCCCAATGCTGTCCAGCACAAAAATTCCCTGGACATTTGTTCTCTAGTAAATTGCAGAATTTTCATTGTAAAGGAGCAGGGGGAATAACTTTTTGGGTATGCTTCTCTACCAACCTCCAGCTGAGCAGGACTAAATCAGTTGGCTCACTTCACCTTCACCAGCAGTTTCAGGTGAGCCATTTGGATTTGCCTTGACCTGAAAAAGTTTTGCCTTGAATACTCAAGTCCACTTGGCTCAGACAAGTTGATTGAAGTTTGTAGGAGACTCCATTTTAACCACTTCAGTTTTTTGTAGTAAGAATGTATGCTATACTACCTTGAGTTAAAAGTTAGTTTAAGAATGTCCACTGAGTGATTTGACCAGTTTATAAAATCTTTAAAACTCATTTTATTAAGAAGACAAGACTTGTGAAAATGTGACCTCGTCGATACCATTATTATATTTTTTACAAGATCACCTTTATGTCAAGTGCACTAATGAGCTAGAAGGGACATGATTAGAAAAAACAGTACAGGCAGATTATATTGGAGCATTTTAAGAATAAAAAATTCTTCCTCTTCTAGTATAATGTTTGCTGGTGGGGAAGCTGATGGTCTAAAGCATAGAGTGAAGCATAGCAAGAAGCTTTTCAAGAGTTTTTTTGTGTTCCTTAGGAACTTAATTTTTGCTATAATTTAAATCTATGATCCAGAACTAAAAGAAACCTTTACACTTCATTAGCAAACCAAATATGACTATGCCACTAATGCTTTGAGATAACACTCATGATGAATGATTTTCTATGCTGTACTTTAATGGTATCTGGCTGCTTCAAATTTTTGAGTTGGAGATACACATGGCTAAACTGAATTTGATAAATAGTTTACTTACCTCTGGAGTTGCCAAGTTGACACTTCACTGCTTATGGAGTGTTCATGCTTTTACCTGAATTTATAAGCAAAATCTTGGGCAAAAGCTTGTAAATGTGATTTGTCCATAATCTGTGCATGAATTAGATCAGGTGCCTGTGCACCAGAAGAGAATTTAAACATTAGTTCCAACAGCAGTCATAATCTGCCRAAGTGCAGAGATTTAACAGAAAACTAAACATGAAAATTCTGTCAGATATTGGGTATGCGTCTGTTGCTAATTTGGTGCTTTGGCTCTCAGAGCAGTCAAACCTGACCTCAAAGCTCAGATCATCTACAGGATGAAATGCTCATCTTGTTAAATTTAGTGTCAAAATTGTTCTTGTCAAGAAAGCCAGCTTTTGAGAATAGTTTTCCATAGAAAGATGAATCGTTCTGAGGTTTTAGTAGTCTTGCTACTGCATAATTTTGTTACATATAGAGTTCCTATAGTTAAAATTTATTTCAGCAGTACTTTGTGTTTTCTTTTTTCTTATTTTGACTTGGGCTTTATCATTTTTTGAAACATTTACCTGTTGGGAAATAAATCACACTCCCATTTGATACTGGTAAATGCTGGAACTATTTCCACTTTTTTCCATGATGAATCTTGTTTCTTCTCCTTCTTCCATTATTCTATAGCTAAAACCAACTTGTGTAACCACAATATGTTTAGGGACTTTATATTTCTTGGTGATTTTACAGGTCCATTTTACTACAGCCTAACTTGTACTTCATAAAACTGATTGCATATAAATGGTACCATACAAAAACACTGTTACTGAGGTAGAGTATGTGTTTTATGTATTTTGTTAATATCTAATAGGTTTTTTGTTTCAGTATTTATTCCCTCCCCTCAACACCTCTTCTGATTTGTGCCCTTATGGAGTGAAGTTCTGTATGGTCCATCCGAAATAAAACATACCCTCAGATGTTTTATCTGAGTTTTTGTTTGAAATAGCATAATTTTAAGAAATAGTAGAATTTGTGCTGGATCCTCGTTATGCAAGTGGTTGTATTCGGACCTATCACCTATGTCAAAATTTGATATATCAAATGCTAATGATTATGACCCACCATAGCCTGTTTTAAGGGAGGTATGAATTTTTTGATATTACTGCTATGCAACAACAAAGAAGACATGGCTTGTTTCTGATGTATCTCTGSAGGTTCAAAGTTTTCCTTCAGATAAGCTTGCTTGATCCCTGTCTGAAGGTTATCCAATTAATTCTTGGATTTAATTATTCAAAAAATAAAATTTAAAAAATTTTAAAACTAAAGTTTGATGTTTAAAATTATGCAAAAAGTGGGGAAAAGTGAGTACTTTCATATTCAGAAACTTCAGGAGAAATTTCATCTAAAACAAGGTGCTGGGAGATGAAAAAAGGGAACTAATTCCCTGTTATTTAAGAATGGCTTTGTGATTTTGGAAGTATGTTCATTTTTTGTTGTTAAAACTGGAAGGATGCTCCAGCTGTCCTTAGAGCCCTTGCCCAATAGCAAGTGTTCTGATAATATGGTTTTGCTGCACTTTTATTATAAAAAATAGCTGCAGTGTCTCTGATAAAATTAACTTCATTGGAACAGCTGGCAAATTCTAGTTTTCAAAAAGAGGACTCCTGTTGAGCACTCCAGTTGCAAAGAGGATATAAATTATGATAAAAAATCATGGCATATAAAAGACAAGACATGTATGRTCAATGGCAGCATACAGAGGGCTAGATCACACTTTTCACGATACTTAGTCAATGCTAATAACTACATATTTGCATCTGTCTTCAATTAGGAAAAATCTTAAGGATACACTTGAGGTTAAGCTGAAGTTAACATGCTAGCTTCCTGAGACCTCCTTGATACCATAAAAATCCTTTTTAGTATAAGATGGGAAGCATGGATCAGAATTTTACTTTATTAACAGGTATATTTGAAACCCAGATTCTGATGAGAAATATCATTTTTAGAATTTGTCCTTCTGGCTCCTGTCAATATCCCTTTGTTGGATAGTTGTTGACACTTCAGATGAAGGTAAAAATTATCCTGAAAATACACTTGGGAAGCAGCATAAGACTTTGACCATTTCAGGACATGAGCCAAGAGACCTGGGGCTTGGTTTGAACATGCTGTTAAAGTACAGCTGCCAGTACTATCRGCTTTCTGAGGCGGTGCAGGGAATCTGGCTCTTCCTGTGGGCCAGGAAAGAAACAGAAACATCTATGTACCCATACACCCCATGGCGAGCACTATGATAAGCCAAATGAATCCCAGACACAGAGACTGAAAAAATATTAAAGGGTACAAGCACACAGAGCCTTCTCTCTCTCTCACTCTCACAGTAAAGCTGTTACAATGTTAAATTGTCTCACATAGCTCAAATTGTTTTTTGCTGCAAGATTGAAGTAGTCTGACTTTTGGCTGTATTCTGCAGGGCTGCATACAGCTTTGTCAGCAAGGTGGAAAAAGATCCCATCCCTGCAAGCCTTTCTGTATGCAAGTGCAGTCACCTAGTTGTGCCTTCACAGTCTGTTGTTAAACTGGTTGAGTTCTTTAATTCTCATATGAAAAAGGTTGGTTTCCTGCTTGGGCCATTTTTATGTCTTTCTTTTGAGCTCTTGTTTGTATTTTTATGTCCTTCTCAATCCATTGTGAGACCAGCTGCTTCCTTCCTGGTGTACTGCACCAGATCACATTTTACTTTTCTGCAGTCTTCTTGGGAGAGGGCTGGTGTTTCAGGATCACCTTATTTTGGACAAGGATCCTGGGCAGGATACTGTTAATAGGGGTATTTTCTCTCCTCTCTGTCCCCATATATGAGAGTTTCCAGAAAGTAAGCTGAGCAAGTGCTTGTGCTTTCCTTGAGATAAAAGTTTAAGGTATGGCAGAGGAAAACTTTTCTGCCAAGCCGAACAGAAGGATACAGCTCAATCAACTCTAGTGAGAAGAAGGAATGAAGGAACAGTGACAGGCAATCAGGTCTATCGGTGCAAGGATGGAGGTGGGAGGTGAGCATCCCAGAAATCCAGAACTCGAGGACTGCTCTGCCAGATCAACACAAGCACTAGAAATCTGTGATGAACTGGATGTTTATCTCCTACACAGTCCTGGATATGCTGCTGCTTTTTCCCCCCCTCCCCCCTGGTCTGAAAGGCCTTCCTAGCTCCTTTTTCACTACACTCAGATGTCACATTGAAGTGGTGATGTGATGTCACACATCAGCAGCCTCTGACCTACAAACTTCTAGTCTTGATGCCAATAAACTTTCAGTGGATTATAAGTATTTATTTAGGGAATACAGTATTCTGAAACAGTAGTTTGTCTTCCTCATTATTTAATGCTCCAACGAATTTTGTGTCATTTGCAAAGTTTATCAGCAATGATTTTATGTCATCCTTAGCTTCCATATCTGCTGTATTTTATAGTACAATGCAATTATGAGGAAATATTCTGTTGTGGATTGTATGAAGACATTTGTTTTGATTACTTAAAATAAAACATCCAAATTGTCACAGGAGCTTTTACAAATAATGTAAAAGAAAGGATAAATAATACAATAAAACTGTGAAACCTGAAATTTGCTCCAAACCATGGCCAATCTGTTCTGTATTGCAGTAAAACACAAGATACTATACAATTCTCTTTTGGCTTCTCAAGAAACAAGAGTATATAGCTCTAAGTGTTACTCTGCCCTTCAGATCAGCCATTGTGGGGCTCCTTTAGGTCAGTTGAGAGCAAATCCAAGACTGCTTTGTCATAAGGACTCATTAAAGCAGGTAGTGTTTAGCCTGAGTGCTTCTGCCACTCAGTATTGTGTCATGAACCAGCTCACTCTAACTTTCCTGAAAAAAGCTCAAAGCCTGTGAGCACCACAAATTGGTTCTGCAGCTCACACTGTAATGATCATTCTTAAAGAAAAGTTATTTCCATGCAAAAAAAAGAAACTGCCGGCAATTCAGGACTGCTGCAGTCCTTCTGGAGTGGCCTGGGTGTGGTGGCCCTGTGCTTCCTGCACAGACCTGGATGAAGTGGTGTTTGGGTGCTGCTATGATTGTAATTCTGGATGCATGGTGACAGCAAGCAGGTTTCCCTGTGAAAGCAACCGAGGTTCCCAGGTTACTTTGCATCTACGAGTGTGTTATGACCTACTCTGGAAGGCATATTTGGGGAGGGGTGGGCTTTGGTGGTTAAGAGACGAGCAGTTGCTTCTTTGCACCATTTGCTTCAGTGGACAAAAGTCCCCTGATGGTCTTAACAATGTTTAAGCTGTTAACCATTTCAGTCTCTCAAAGAGTGTTCTGCTACTTGAAACACAGCAGTGTTCTCATTCTGATGCTGAATAGCTCTCCTTCTTCAGTATGTCCAAAGGGTACCCTTTCAAAAACTCAGTGTATTTTATAGTAGGATTTATCCAGAATACAGAACTTTTGCTGCTTCCTGTTTTATTACTGATAACCATTTAAAAGTTATATACCACCAGTTAAGCTGTCAAAGGACACACCTACTTCAGAGCCATTGAACACCTGGCACAGTTTCCTGAGATTTTCAAGGATGTCATTTGCATAGATTGATATATCGGCCAACTATTTTGATTTATAAAGTGTTTAGGTTTACTTTTAGAAATATGCCTGGATTATGTAAGATTTTAAATAATTTAGCCACCGCTGTGTTGAAAAGTAATAATTAAACACACAAGGTACAGAAGAAAGGCCATTTCAAGGCTGTTGATCAGTTAGGCAGACAATTTACTATGCTGAATAGACAGTGTTATTCCCCTGAAATTATCCTCTAATCCTAGTGCAGTTGAAATCAGTTTAAAGCATCTTATATGTCCTGTAAGGCATTATTTATACAATGCTAAACAATGCCCTCTATTAGATGGCTATACAGAATTGCTATGAGACTGAATGGGAATCACAGTGGATGTAATTTATTTCTGAACAGAAACTGCAAAATTAGAGTTAAATTTATGTTAAGTTGCCTATTTCCTGGATGTCATTAGGAAAATTTTATTTTATAATTTTAAAAAGGCTTTCTTTATTAGGTCTTTTTTGAGTGTGCTGCATTGAAGAAGCCTTTTCTGTGTTGAAAAAGCATTTTTTGTCTGAAAGTCTGAAATTCTATGACAAATCATTCTGTTGTCCCAACACTCAGTTTGAGATGACTACGCTTTTCTTCCCTAGAAATTTTTGTTGTAAGACATTTTAATTATGTGTGGTCAGATTTCTGTATCTGTGGGGAAGCCCTGTGACAATGTTTGTCAAAAGCATTTTTAGTGTGGTTTCAGCTGCAAGAATCAGTACTTCCTAGAGGACCACATCTCCAGATGGAATTGAGAGCCTGGTCATGCATCTGGTCAGCCACGTGCTTGTTCCTCTCACTGCTCTAAGGGGAATTTTGGCACGATGAAGGATTAATCAAGAGAATGAAAGTTTGCTGGGTCAGGTCCCAATTCTGGAATGTAATTAATTCATTGCTTGAAAAAAACATGCTGCAATTTTCAATATTACAAAATACAGTAATAAATAAACAAGGCTGATGTGGCTCTGAGGTTCGTTGGGGGTTGTCATGGATTCGASTTTGTGTATTAGAACTGGCAGGCTGTGCAAGGGTTTCAAACTTAGTGCCATGGGTCTCCTGGGAGCTATTTCAGCTTTTGTAGTTATGTGGCAGCAGTGATGTTGATTGTACAAGAAGCCAACAGATTTAAGAGGAAAAGAACTGAGAGGACAGCTATAGGAAATCAGAAAGTTTTTCCATGTTACAGAAAGCATCTGGGAACCTTGTTGGATACTTCGGTCTGTGAAAATTTAACCTTTAGTCAGCTAATCATTGTAGTACCTGATTATCTCCTCTAAAGTATAAAAAGACCCCAAATCAATAAACAATAAAAGCTGTTAAATATATTGGTCCACTCTCCTAACTGCCATGAATCTGATGATTTCTTGATTATATGTTAATTTTTATTCCTATAGCCTTTTCACTTATATTTTTCTTCCATTGAAACTGACTACATTTACCCAATTTAATCTATTCCCATCTGAAACCAATAGATATTCCTAGATAATAGTTTGGGCTTCACATTTTAAACTACTTCAAATTTTTGAAGAGGTTGGTGTGTTCATTATTTAGTTACTGAGGAAGTGTCAGGAAGAGGTTTCGCTCTGCTTGCTGAATCACTAGAGGGAGCTCCAGATGCATGGGAAGGGAAGGCTTTGTTCTCAAACCATACGAAAYTCAAGAAACCGGAAAAAATACCTTTCCCAAAGGACAGTGATTGCTAAATGTCTAAAATAGAAAAAAAATAGGCCTTTTTTTTCCTTCTTAGTTAGAGCATTTTATGTGCATTTTTTTGCCAATAATACATGCCTCACAAGCTAATAAGTACAGCATTTAAAGGCTGGTAACAAATAATGTCCAGTTAAAAACTTCACAAATAGAAAGCTTGAAAAATGCCTAAGACCAATGCCTGTAAGCCCTTTTAAGCAATAGTAATCAAGATACGTGGCTATTGCAAGTGGCTGGTTTGTCAGAGCTGATGAGATAGATATCCAGTAAGCTGGAACTAAAGCTTTCCTCTGATGCAGTGCAATGATTCTAAAGCAGCATAATATATTTGTAAGTCCACTGGTCTGATGTCTGTTATTCTTGTAGGGCAATGGCTCTTACGATGTTAAAATGGGGATCATTTTTGATGCACAAAGGGAAATTCATTTGGGTGAAACATAAAGTGAAAGAAATACAAAATACAGGAAGCATTTTCAGTGTTTATTATTTGCAAAAGTCCTTCCAAAGTCCGGGAGTTTAGAAGGCATTTTGGTCTGGCCTATATTTGAAATGTTTTTRGTTTATTTTCAGGTTTTTTTTTAAGGAGATGCCTTTCTTTACATGACATGAGAAGCTGTCAAATGGTCTAATATCTTTTAACAGTTAACACTGATATCTCAGTTCCCCAGGATATTTGAATTAAGCCAGTGGAAGTTCTATAAATATGCATATGCAAGCACAAAGAGCACTAGGATGGAGCTCATCTTTTGAGCTAAGTCGTGGTCACTGAAGTCWTTAAACTCTCAGTATACAATATATAAAAGCAGCTTTTTAGTATCTGCTTTCCTAGTACAGTGGGGGTTTTTTATATGATAGTCTTCTCTGAACATTTGTTCCTACGGATAAGGTAATCTTTAATATATGTATCTCAGAAATACTACATTTGACATTATGATCTTCTATAAATACCAAGAAATAACATACTGTGTCATCAGGATTTCTGAAGTTTTATCAAATGTATTTGTTACTTATCTTGTTACACGTACATAATGTATATATGTACATATATACATATATAATATAATTGTATTACRTTTAGGGAAGATTGCAATAAACTACTATTTCAGCATCACTTCATGATTAGTACTGGGAGTGAAATGTTCTATTCAAATCTGTTGTTTCTTCATATTGGATGACACATGGCAACAGTGCTGCAGAAAATAGAAAAAATAACTGTGTGTTTTCATACTGTGATGGATGATATAGAAATGTATGGCTCATCAGAATAAACTAGACCGTCTTAGAATTTATAGAAATATTAATCTTTGACTTGTGTAGTATTTATACAATATTTACTGATTCTGTGAGGAAGAAGGGGAAGTGCTTTAATCTCAAGGCTGTTATCTGATAAACAGTGCTGTCAAGGTTTATGTATTGGTAGGTATGTATCACTATTATGTGATGGCCATTGTTTAGRGAGTGGCATTGTCAGCTGAGTGAAGCATGTTCACTTTTGCAATCCCTCCTTGAACTGCTTCCTTTTGGTACAATTTTTTGGATCTCGCCTTCTTTGTGTTTTCATTAAAGAAAGCACATGTAAACTTTGATGTCATTTCAATCCAATGTTATGTTTGGGTTTAAAAAATGTAGGGAAAAGAGGAAGACGTTTTCTTCCCTTCCTTACTTTGTAAGGTTAGAAGGCAAATATTTTTTTTTTCCTGCCTATAGTGTTTTTAATGGAATAGGAATAGGAAATATGACATTTCTTCTAAGAGTTTTGTATACTGGTTTCAGAAAGATCTATTTAAAGCTACTCAACATGTGTAAAAGCAGCAGGATTGGGCCTCTAGAGGGAATCAGATTAAATAAGTGTGAGAAAAAACTCAGAAACTCTTTTTTTTGTGTAGCATTAGGAAGAATCTTCTATAATTTTGAAAAGGGCTAAAATTCTCTTTTTATCTGTTGTAGTCTAAATGTTTATCCACAGTAACATAATAAAACACAAATAAAACCCTCTGGGCATATGGCCATACATGTTTTTCTTAACAAGACCAAAATAAAAAGGTTGTCATGTGCATATTGTTCAACACTAGAGAATTAAACTCACATCATTCTGTGGTTTCTTTTCTAAAAGAAGATCATTTTTTTTAGTCCTGCTTTTGTTTTTACATCTTTCTGAAATGTTGTAATGGAGACAGGAAAATTTATATGATGCTATTACTCCCCAGATTTTCTCTCCTACCTGAAAATAGGCTGTTAAACAATGTAAGTGGTAAATGGCATCACAATTTTAGCCAGAAATTGGCAGGAAACATCAGTCTGAACCCAGTCTCTGTCCCAGCCCATGTTCTCAGTGTAGCTCATACAATGCTGGGAGGAGGATTCTTAGCTTTGCTGTATAGGCCAAGTCTCAATGTACAATGCAGCTCACAGAGATTTACATTTTCCAAGCACTTTGTATATGTTAGCCGATCTTCATGACACCTCAGTGAAGTAAGTAAAGATTAGCAACTTCATTTTCCAGGATGGAAATACCTTGAGAAGAAGTGAATTTTTGAGCTCACATAGGGAATCAGTGACCCAACAGCTTTTAGAAATGAGAAGTCYCATCACACTAAAACACAGTGTCTTGGGCTCAAAACCCACAAAAAAACCAAGCTGCACAATTATTCCCTTAGAGACAGTAGTGAACTGGATAATTAATACAGGTCTGGTGTAGAGTCTCAAGACATAATGAGAGTGTCACAAAGTATATTTTAAGGCATTGAAATAGGTAGAGAGTCCAAGAAATTGCAATTATCCCTCACTAATATTTTTGTGGCCATTCTGATTTGACAAGTTGAAGATATGTTTCATTTTGTAGAAACAAATGTACTGAACTCATGGTTATGTGAGCACTGTGTCTAGACACCAGAGCAATTATAAGGAAAATCACATTTTCATTTCTATTGCAAATTGTCTTGTTAATCTGCTCAATATTTCCTTGTCTAATAATTTTGTTCAGCAGTTCTCTTCTTTAAAGAAGGTCAAACAAGCACTTTTCAATGTTACTGCCTGCTGTAGCTATAATGTGGGCAATAAGAATCATAGTTCATTATTATCATACAAAAAAATCTCATTTTTGTAGTGGATCTAGCTGGTTTACATTTTATCTTTCCAATGTTTAAAATGACAAATTTATCAGGGACCAAGGTGTGATGAGTTGTCTTCCCTAAAAATACATGATGGCCTTTATGATCACTAGTACCCGCAAGAACTGCAGAAGATGATTAACCATTGCCTCCCCTTTCTCTCCAGCTGGGGAAGAAATAAAGAAGAGAGAGAATTTTGCTTTCCAGGATCAAACAGAAATTACCACAGCCAATATGGTGTACAAAGCTCCCAATTCCAACATGGATACAAAACTTAATTACTTGGGAACGCAGTCTTTTAAGAAACCAGGAAAAATACTTCTGAGTCTTCTCTGACTGGGAATGCAATTGAAGCCCAGATATCTGCCTTCCTAGATGGCAATATAATTCATATCATCATTGTGATGAAATCATCAACACAGTAAYCTAGAAGAAGAAAAGGAAGAGTCTAATCATCATTAACAAAACACGATGTTTAAGAACCTAGGTATGGAAAACGGTGCCTTGCCCTCAAAGAGGGCARAGCTCTCAAAGAGGTGCTTCATTCTATTTTCCAGACAAGTGACCAGGTCCAGGAGCAAGATGGTGCCTTTTCTTTTATGGTTTAGGCATTTCCTGCTGGCTATTTTAGGTGTCCCTTCATACAGCTGACTACAAAGCCCTTTTGTAGAAGCCTAAATCCCATGTGATGATAATGAGCTTTGGCTTTATCACCATAGAAGGACCTGCCTCAGCACTTCTGGAGCTAAGTCCATCTGTACACTGTAGTGTTGACCATCACAGGACTGATAAGTCTCTGGGTGTACAACGGCTGAGAATAGCTGCCAAGATTTTTTCCATCTGAGCCTAAATATCTTCTACTCTTGAATAAACTTTCAGAGTTAAATTATTTGTTCTGAATTCTCACAGCAACTAATAATAACCTTCTTAGAAAATGTAGTTTTGACTTGTGAAATGAGAGGCTGCCTGTGAGTGAATAAAAATGAGGAAATGACCACTGCAGAAAATAGAACAGTGGGTAGGGAATGATTTAGTATGACAATTATGCAAACAAATAATAATCTAAACTACTCAGAAGGTATTTTACCACTGCAAATTGTTAGCATTGTCAACAGTTTCTTGAAATCACAAGCTGTTTGCTGAATTTCTGAATTGTTCCTACCAGGGTGCATATTTCTATGTAAATGAATGCCATTAAACAAATGCTCCTGTGGTGATGATACAAGTTCCCTTCCACATTATCACAAGTTCTTTCCTTAGGCAAACTGCAGGGAGAAAAAAAACTAGAAAGCCATTCAGATTATTCAATGTCCTATTTGTTTCTAAAACGCAGCAAATTTCAGAAAGAGTATATRTGTCTGTATGGGTGTGTATAGCTCTTCTATAGGGCATATGCCTTTTCCTAATTCTTAGGGAATATGGTAAAATGAAGTTCCCGTGTCAGTGTTTATTCTTGTCAACCTTGTCATGATAGTGCCTTGTGCTTGCTCTGTTCGTGAAACTCAGGGCTTCTGTCACCCATCGAATTAACCAAAACCTTCAAAGATGTGGTTCTGAATATTTCAGGACATTTTTTAAACCATGTTACAAGTTAAGCAAAGCTTAAACTTTGTCTTTAAGATTTTCSTATGCCACTTCAAACTCAATTCCTGAAACAGAGTTATAACATAAAGGGTAAATAGTTTAGATTATGCTGTTGGCAGATTGTGATTGTGTCCTGTTCATAATCTAATGCCATTTATCAATGAAAAGAAATTTACGATCTCCAGGAAACTCCTGATTTTCCTTGAGATAGCTGGTTTCAGTATTTCAAGATGTTACATGCTGACTCTTCTAAATATTTCTCAGACCTAGGAGTCACATGATGGACTTGTTCTTTTTCAGCATGGTAGACCTGAGCTTAGAAGAAAGTGAGGAGGGATAGGCAGGAGGAAATGGGTTAACAAAAATGTGTCTAATGTTACTCGTGAAGAAATATCTTATACCAAGTAAACAATTAATGATATCTACAGGAGACAATACCCTGCGCACATTCCCATCCTTCTTGGCCCATGTGGCTCACTTTCCTTCTTGCTCCATTTTGCAAAAAAAGTTATCTGTTATAGAGGTTTGTTTCCTTTTGACTCAAGTAATATCACAGATTTACAAATTTTCTTGATTAAGAAAAACCTAAATTTTTTTACTAAAGCAAAATTAATGCCAAAAATATTTTTCATTCTAACTGAAAGAACAGCTGTGAAATATTTAGTTCAATAAGAATTAAGTAGAGAAACCTGAAGACCTGTCACAAGGCAGCACTCAGCATTATTACAGTATTTCTTCTGCAAAGTTTCTGTTGGCTGAGATGAATGAAAAGGCTATGATGATAATACAAAAAATAAAAAGAATTGGTAGATAATCGAGGGTCCTGGAATTTTCACAATGTAGCAGAAAATTGGCAGCAAATACTGAGTCTTCCGTTACATCTGATTGGCATTCAGGGCAAATATTGACAGTGGAAAATAAAAAGGATTTCAGTCAGATATATATACCTATTTCAACTGAGAAATTTCTGAAAGTGATTTTGATAACATTATAGTATAATTATTGTTAGATATGCATTAATTTTTTTTGAGATTTTTATTTTCGGACTGCTTTTAATGGTACAGAATAGGATACGTGGAAGAAAGAATAAAACCTGTGTATTGTGCTTTCTTGAGTCCTTCCCATTCTGCTCTGATACCTAAATAAAAGCTTGTATTTCAGACTTACCAGCTACTGTTGATTTAATTCAGTACAACCAGAAAATTTTTTGCAATTCGGCAAAAGGTTGTGAAGTGGTCAGTCATAAAAGCAACCAATGTTCAAACAGCATGTTAACATTTGTGGAGTGACTTTTTTTATTTTAATAGAAAATCATGCTGTCCTAATCTCCAGCTACAGAAATCTTGAATAATCTTTCACTCAGATCCTTTTACATTAGAAAACCAAATACAATTATATAGTTTCTGTTTACCCAGTTGGAAGTTTGGTGTTTACCATGTAGAAGGGGTATCAGATTGTCTTCTGAGAACCTGTTGAAATCTGGTTGACACAGACTGGAATTACACCTTACCCTCTCCTGGAAAATCAGCATTTACTCCTTCTAGATAGCTTTTATTTTCAGAAAGCACTAAAGACAGCAAGCATGGAATATACCTTACTTCAGTATATTTTAAATGGAAATGGTGAAAAAATTTGCTTAGCTTTCTCTATTACCTCCTTCCCACYACCCCTTATCCTGACAGAATCAGTAAGGCTTTGTTTACTTTATATATAGATATTTACAGTTGTATCTAATTGTTTTAGAAAAAGTCACCCTCCATCATTTTTGTACACTAAAGGAGCTTGATTGGGTACTCTTTCCAACAGTCCTGAAGTTTTTAGAGAAGTTTGTCAGCAGGAAGTGTAAGGTTTGAAAACTTAGTGGAAATGGCAATGGTGAATAGTAGTTTCTTGTGAAGAAGTAAAGGCCACATGAATAAAAGAAACAGAGAAAGAACTGAGGAAAGAAATAGATCTGCTGTAAGAATATTAGAATATAATTCTGGCCTTCACTCAGAGAATGGCTTGCTGTMTCAATTTTCCTTACATCTGTACAGGATACATTAAGACAGAGCTATTTCTTTTGTAAAGAGAAAGTATGTGTATGTAATTGTTTCCTTCAAGAATACAGACATGGTTTTACAAAAAACTGAGGAGATGAAGTAGATTCTAACTTTAAACACAGACTTTTCCTCTTTTTGTAGTAAGTCAACATTTCAAATTGGCACAAAGTTATTATTTGTGTGCTTTTCTTTGTCTATGTGCCTTAAATTATTGCCTTAGTTAATGAGGTAAAGTGTTATAAAAATTAAAAAAGCAAGGAAATGTGAAGATAAATAGAGGACTACCTAGATAATTATTTTCCTTCATTTTAGTTTACATTATTTAAGCTGTAGTTCATTCATGATTTTGGCTTCACAACAAATGAAAGGTTCTCTATTTGAGACCAAGAATCAAAGAGGCATTGTCAGCTTGAATTTGGTCCTAGATTTAAATTTAACAAAAAGGAAGATTTAATTATATCTAACAGTGGCAGGAAAGCTTTTGTAATTAAAAAGACTTGAACTGTCCCATGTTGGTAGATAAATATTTTCCTGCGGTCTATGAATCCCAAATGATGCAACACAAAGAATATGACTTTAAAAGACAACTGCTTTAAATTGAATTAAACCAAAAATACATTGATTTTTGCTTTCCACTGCCTCAGCTGTAGAAAATTTAAATCAATATTAAATAAAAAGTGAAACCAAAATAAAACTATTTTCCTCTGTCTTTGAAAATCAATGATCATAGCAGATACATAGAATCATAGAATCATTAAGGTTGGAAAAGACCTCTAATATTGAGTGTATTCTTTGACCAAACTCTGCATTGTCAACTAAACCATAGCACTGTCACATCCAGTTGTTAAATATAAACTCATGTATAAAGTATTTAATTTAAGTAGCTCAAATCTGGAGTAATAAAGGTGGACAAATGGTTCTTGCCAGAGCTTATAAATCTAGAAAAACATTATCAGGGCTAATTGGCGAATCCTTTTTACCAGAGACTTGTAGCCTTGTTTAAGCATGCTACATAAAAGGTACCTCTTCTCTTGAAGTTGGTCTTGCCCAATGATAAAGGGTTATTTTTCTTCTTGCACTCAGCATGTTTGTAGTTTAGCCTTCTCTTTTTTTTTTTTTGTGCTTAGTTATGCAAATATTATAAAGACATCTTTTTTACATTGATTTCCATTCTGCTTTAAAAGTAGTTACATACAGGTTGACTAATTCTTCACTATCGTGGTGTTATTTGTTCAAATATTTACAAAATCTGGCTGTTTAATATTCTGATGCTCCTGAGTCTTAGGCATCTTGAATGGAAAAAATAGTTTTGATAAAATGTAAGTAATAACTTAGCATAACATACATTGTTAACAAATATAATCTAACAAAGCTTTGTTTTAAAATTTAAAACTGGGCTGACTTATCAGTCTTCTAGAAAGTCTAAACACAGCGGTTTCTAATTCCCCAAATTCCCTCTAAATCTTAACCTCTAAATTCCTAAATTTCTATAACTTCCTAGAAGGAATCTCCTAAATTCTCTAAATCCCTGTATAGCTATGTCTAACACATATTCAATTGCACACCATTCTGCCTGAGACATTCAGGACGAAGATGCTACACAATTGGAAGGAGGATCTTTCTCTTCCCTTGATCAGTCTCTCGAGGCTGAAGAAGGAACATCCTGTAGGGCCTGAGCCTTCAAGGCTCTTTGGATTTTCAGCACTTGGACTACCAAATATATTTYGAAGATTAATTGACATTTCCTCAGGATTTTGGTTGGAAAGAGAATTTGAATTTTGACCTTGCTTAGAAATGTTAAGATATTCTTTCTTTTCAATGAGCAGATAACACAGTGAGTTCAAATAGCTAACCTGGAACTTCCACTGCGGAAATAAATCTCTGTCAATAAAATCCATTCTCAGAATTTTTACTTTCTTTTAAAATTTATTTTCTTTTAATTTTTTTTTTTGTGAAATTCATGTATAAAAATGGTTAAATCTTTTGATACAGAACATCTGACTTTTTTTAGTGACTAGGCCACTTATTTGCCTAGGAGATGCCTTAGAAATTCAGATTCTTATAATAATAAGTATGCATTTCACATTGCTGTCACAGTAAAGCCAAGCAAAATTCTTACTAGGTTTATAAGGCCAAAAGCATCCATAATCATTGCTCTCCTTGGGAGTTCTAATCACTGGTGTAGCCTGAGGCTCCCTCTGCTCCCCATCCAGGCCAGAGATCTCTCATTCCTACTGTCTGTGAACTTACAGATGAGGATCTTCTCTCTCATGCAGGAGCTGCACATTCAGTCCCTTTTTCACAGAGGAGAATTTAGACTCTAGTTTTCTGCTTTGAGAATGGAAACTGTGTGTGGTACTTTCAGTTCCATAATACATATTTATCATGGTTTCATTTTGGAAAATCACAGGTATATATTGAATTATATGACTAGAATCATACTTACACTTTTCTCCTAAAGTGAAGGTTTGTAAAAATGAGGCTGGTGGTGACTCATTCTTCATATTTACCTCTCATCCTAAGCTGTTAGAAGCAATTTATAAAACATACATAGTTGAGTGTTAGTCATTACACCTTGCTGGTTTCTTTTCTCTTTCTGGAGGAGCTGTGGGGAGTTCTGACTCAGCATCCTTTGGAGTTTCTGTGTCCTCCTGCTTCTCTCCTTAAGATACCTCTCTCTGGTAAATATGTATTGGTTTAGTGATCTGATATATGATGATTCTATCTGCAAGTGGGAACCTTGATTTTAGGACTATATTATAAAAAATACCCAGATTAAAACCCAGTTTCCGGTTTACAGATTTGTGAAATAAAAAAATGGCTTGATGTCTGAAGGCAATAAGCAAGCAACTGGCCCAGGTTCATAAGGTTTGATATAGAAATTCCATGATGAGTCCTCTGAGTTTGATGGATTACACTTCCTGAAGAATATGAAAATAAGTCTATGTTTGGTACATACATTGGATAGAATTATGAGACCATGTAATTTTTTTCTGGCAAAGCTTTATAGAATTCAGACTTTATAGAATGAACATTTAGCTACTGAATGAATAATTAGTATAACATGGACATTTTCATTGGCCTAGGTGTGAATTTTCAGATGATTTACCTGCAAAAAGATAGCTGACCCATWTCGTTTCTTAAGACCTTTGCTTCAACATTAGATATATTCAGTTTAACATTTGTAATTATCAAACAGTTTACCTTTGCCTGGCAGTTACCTACATCCTATTTACAACATTTATATTATTTTCTTTTAAAACTACTTTTAATAAGTGGCTTTAATATCTAATTAGACTGTAGTTACTGTCTACACTGAATTACACATTCAGAAAAGTAAAATATACAACAGCAAAAGTCCTGTCTTGAAAAGGGCAAGAATTTTGAAGTAATAGGAACAAATAGAAATTATATATATTTTCAATTTACTCATTGAAATTGAGGGGATGAAGGTCACCAGATTATTTTTTTTCTCTGAGTGATAATTCAGATCACACTTCCAAAGGAGTTGGAAGCCTCAGTCCTAAATTATAATATTTTAAAGAATAAGAGGCAGGGGCAAGTCTCAAACTAAAAAAAAAAAATCACAACAAAGTTTGTTGTAACTATTCCATCAACCCCACCCATAGGTAACGTCAAACTAGACGAAATGATAGGAGTCTTCACTGACTTAAACAGGTGCAGGATCAAGCCCTTTGTGAACCAAGTATTCTATTCCATATGCTGGAAATGTAACGGGAGAAACAGACTCCTTGATAGCCATCAATTCATAGCAGCACAGGATCTGTTTAATTTTTATCAATATGTATACTAGGGAATGGAATACTGTTTGAGAGACTGGGCTGTTGATGGTTAATGATGCAAAATATTTGTCCATTTTCTGGGTGCTCTGGTGAAGCCAGGCTTTGAGACTGGTAAGAAAGACAACAGGATAGTGCTCTTTATCATGGTAATTGTCCACTGCTCAGTTGTAAAACTCCCCCCTCTCCCACAGGGGAAGGTCTGATGGGGCATTACTGGCTCAACTGCACTGACATGAGAGGCAGCTGTCCTATCTTAGAAGGTGTCATAAACCATCAAAGACCCTTGAAGTGCCCCCAGACTAATTTCTGAGGTCTTCCACCAGAGGACTGAAAGATCCCCCCCACACACAGGGGAGGTACCAGGCTGTTCCCACCTGAACCTAAGCATACATTAACTCATCAGACTGTGTTTCATGGGCTCCTTCCCCCACTCCTGCTGGATGAAGACCATCACTTCAACAAACGGCTTCATCATAGAGCCATGGGTGGAGATTATATACCTTTTCCACTACTTCCCTTTCTTTTTCCTTTCTTTTCCCTTATACATTTTCTGAAGTAATATTTTTATACTTTCATATTGCTATATTACCAGAGATAATAGTGACCAAAACAGCTACACACCTGCTTTCCATTGCAACCAAATTGTTCTAAAATAAACCCTACATGTATATATATTTACAAACCCTGATCATTCAGTGTCACTTCACTCTAATCTGCCCCAGGGCATCTATTAACAAGAACCTGTGTTACCTTCTGGGGCGGGTTGTAACATACAGCTATTTCCTATCCTCTAGGAGACCAATTTTTAATATCCGTAGTCATTCTGCTTGTGTCTCCCACAGTATGACTTTCCAAATTTACAGTGGCAGATAGAGCCACTGTGCAAAGCACATTGCTGCTGTACTTTAGACAGAAGAATTCCTTTTGTTTGGCTGCTCTTCATCTTCTTGGCACCATATTTCCATATGTTGTCAAAGCATGGTATTTTCCCAAGCTCCTTCAGCCATGGATCAGGCCAAGGAGAGMAACTGCACTATCAGCGTATTCACATTAGGTCTTACTTTTGTTATTTAGTATACTTTTGTCTTTCCCCTCTGATTCGTATACAACAAAAAAAGTTTGGTCCCAAATGCCAAAAAGTACATGATGAAATGAAAAAGAAATTTTTTCTGTGCTGATGTCACTAGTAGCATGACAACAAAAGATAAATTTACAGTGAGAATGACTATAAAGACAAAAAATTGTGTTATTTACTATAACTGTCAAATATATATTATTTCCTTTATATCTTTGTCTCCTGTTCCTACACAATAAGGAGACAAAAAACCAGAGTTGTTTGGAGAAAGCTGTTTTATGAACTTGCTTACAAAGTTCTTCCCTGGTACCGCAGTTATAATGACACTAACTGTCACCTAACAGCACGTAATATTGGCTCCACAGTCATACACAGACATATGGGCTTTTGTTAGGGCTTCTGCTCTTTTAATATAATTTAATTTTTGTTATAGTCTAGACAACAATAACACTAACTTACTGTCCAGGCTTGTGACTAAGTTTTTCATTAGTGAGTATAAAAATTTAATACTATAATGCATACTCATAAAATCAATGTTTTTATATTTTGGAGGCTAAAGATCTTAGCTCTTTACATTAATATTACATGATTTTATGACAGTGATTATATGAATTTTGTAATATACCCAAAGTAGGAATTTGAATTTTAGTTTTAATTGGACTCTACAAGTTTACTCTATTCTCTTTTCTCTCTGGTTTATTTGACACAAGTTTACATTTTGATGGGATTTTGGATGTTGTCTTTATGGATGACTCAAAAAGCAAGACCTTCAAGGCTATGAATATTTTTTTCTTAACACAATGATCATCTTGCATGTTGTGAACAAATCTGTTTTCAAGAAAGTAGAAAATAATGCACTGTTAGCTGCAGAGAATTGCAGTTCTTCTGCAAGAGGGGTTTGTGTAAAACTATAGTTAGACTGAGAAAACAAACACTTTCTCTGTCCATCTTCTTTCAGATCATCTTCTCCTCTTTCCTTGTTTTTCTACACATGCTTGTCCTAAGCACAGTACACAGAACAGATTGGAACACCAAGTATTTATATAGGCAAAGGCTAAAGAATCATGCTAAAGGATCTTGCTAAAGGATTGTGTCAGGCAACATTTGCAGATACATAAAGAAAAAGATGAAAATAAAAGATATTTTATTGTTATATTCTTACCATAAAGAAACTTTCCAAAGTAGAATAGGTGCTATCTTACTTTTACAGAAGCAGCAGCRTTGCCCCTCAGAGTAACAATAGCATGGATATGCTTCGGAAGAGATTTGTGCTCTGAGTCAGGATACCGCTTTGGCACTATTTTCATCTGTAGTTCAAGATGGAAATTTAAGCTGTTTTTCTGACTGAACTAGAGTTATCTTCTTTCTTCATGTGACAAGCCTTATTAGTGCAAGCAGTACAGTTTTCACCTTGTTGTGCCAGAAGGAGTGATTCTAGCACACAGAGAAAATAATATTCCTTTCTCTAGGCAGCTCATAAGCTGTCTTGTTTGGAACATTAGGAGGTGGTGTTCATGTTTAAATAACAACAGAGACAGACAAAAGCAGTTATGGTAATGCTCATTTCTTTCTCATTCACTTTGTGTTACAAAGGAGATAAAGGCAATCCTCTATGACCTTTCAGACAGAGGATACACGATGATTCCAAATTTCAGTTTGAACCACATTTACAACTGCAGGAGTTTCTAAGTCAACAGGAAAAAAAATGCATATTTAGACTGACTGACTAAGCTATTCACTTGAGATCTTCAGTTTGTCTTTCTCTCTCATTCAGCTACACCAGGAACTTGCAGGATTACATAGGAAGAACCTCCAGACTAGGCACCTAAAACTTAAATGTTTTTCTCAGGATCTTTACATCTATTCACCTTGTCCTCCTCTTTTTGTAATGTTTTGTTGAGAATACATGACCAGAACTAAATGCAGTATGCCACACAAGTATTCCACCATAAAAATGAAAAGGTATGCTATGTACAAATATTTTCAGGATATTTTGTTTTGCTCTGTATATCACCTAATATTTTTTCCTTTAACCAAAGTTAGCAATGACTTGAAGTTTTCACTGAACTATTGATAGTGATGACAGGGTTCTCTTTCTGTATCTCTCCAGTTACTTTATAGCCTTCTAGTGTGCATAAACTCAATACTTTATCCCTTTTCAATGTGCATGACCTTTCATTTGCGAATAATTGAAGCCCACCTTTTCAACATCGTCATGCTGTTAAATAGTGAGAGCTAAATGTGCAGATGAAAGACCAGAGCTGTGAAACCCAACTGGTTTTTCTCTTCATTTTCTATTTGCTTGGAAGGGGGGATATTGTGGTTCTGGACCTGGTATGTGTGAATAATGACCATATTCTATCTTCGAATACACATAATCAGAGAGTAAATAAGTAATATTTTTATAAACCATTACAAATATTAAGTCTTTGTCAGAGATGTTCTTAAAGTGATTGCAATGGGTGCTACATCTAGTGATCCCTAACTCCACAAAGCCCTGTTCATCTTGGTGGATTTTCATTTTGTTTACAAATCTCAGAGTCCTGATTGGCAATGAAAACATTGAAGAAATATTTTTCCATTAAAACACACAAACAAATAGTTTTAACCTTCTTTAATCTCTTTATACATCAATCTATATCTATATCTAAAGATCTTTTCACCTAAGATCTAAAGATATTTGCACCTCGGGCCCAAACAAATTAGCAAAATATTCTTGACTATGCTTTATTCTAGTCTGGGGCATCGCAGCTCTTTCACCCGACACAGAATTATCAGGCTAGAAAGGGTCAGATTTCTTAGTGTCAAGTTCCAAGCACTTACATGATAAGAGGTATATTTGCACAGCTATACCACCTGCAGAACTTCTGTCCTTCCCACCCTTTCTGGAAGTCAGTTGCGGAAGAGAGATTGGACTAGAACCAGAGGTCTCTGCCCGACCTGCTGTCTGTGCAGTGGCCCTTTTCAGGTAGCCATGAAAATCAAGATTTGAAATTGGAATGATGACTTAGATGCTTTACTTCTGCATGTGTTGTCCTTAAAAACATGAAGAAGTCTTTACCCTGACAATCTTAAAGATTGGATGAATCCATTCAGGACAAGTGTCGGGAAAGTCTTTCTCATCATGAATTTCCCTGCAGTCAATTGGCATAAGGACTTCCTGAGTGAGATAATATTGGCTCTAACCATGTAATAATTTTCTGGAAAATCATGTTATTTCTACCACATTAATAAATCTCACTACTTCCCAGAAGATTTATCTCCATCAAATTAACTCTTCATTTATTGCATCTATATTAAACTTCATTTTTGATGGTATGTTGTTTGGTTTTTTTTTTCTTATAAAAATATGGAAGGTATTTTACATGACTTAAGCTTCTGGAGACATACTAAAGCACTTTATGAATTATGCTTTAAAATATATCAAATAACTTGTGTGGTTGTGAATAAGTGTTTTAATTTGAGGTATATTGCCTTAGAAGTGATGATGATTTTATCCCCCTCTTGGAGTATTTAGGAAGATTTTGCATTTTCTTTATGAATTAATGAATCTATCAATTTTCTCCTTCCTGAAGCAATAGTTGATCTTTATGGCATAACCTGTTTAGTACCTTGGAACCACTAGAAAATTCAATTGATCTTGGGAAAGGAAAAAATCACCTCCCTTTATTCCAATTCCTCCCAACAGTCACTTTAATTTTCACCCAAGGGCAAACCATTTTTATTTAATTCCACTTGTCTTTTCTAATAAATGGGCACGTTAACAATGTCCACTAATAGAGGTGATAATTTTTCCATTTTAATCTTGAAACTTTCTTGCCAATTCATAATTCAATCAGAGATACATTTGAATAGTCCATACAGTAATTTCTTTGAAAGCCCAGTAGTTTTCTTTTGCCTCAAAGTAATAAATATTTTGTGTTGTATTATCAGGGATAAATGCTGAAACACAAATACTGTAGAAGTCAAGGTGAAACACACATCTCTAATGTTACAATTCCTAATAAGCATAACGATAGATTTGACCTTTGTTCCAAAGAGTTTTAAAAGGTATTTACTGCTAATAATTTGTGCTCCTCCTTCTTGGCTCTCAGTGACAATGGAGCCACAATAACAAGTAATGCACCTCTACAAGGGTGCATCCAAACAGGTACTGCTGAGGTCTCTGCATTCACAGTGTGTGTTTTTCAGAAGGTTTGCTTTACATAGAGTTGTCTACCTATATTGACTGTATGTTGTTAATGCATTTGGTGTTCAAAGTTCCTTGAAAGTAACCTGACCATGATAATTTCCTTCTGGAGTATGAGTTTCTCAGCTGGGAAGTACCCTGGAGATGACGGTCTTGTGTCATTTTTTACAAGACCCATGWCTTATATAATGCTCACATGTGGACACAAACCTTATTTTTGTTTCTGCTGATTCTATTGACCATTTCTTGTTGGTGACCTCCCACTGCCTGCCACCCAAACTTCCACTGTCTGCAAAAACGCTCAGTGTGAGGAAACTGGTGTGTTCTTAGTCACCTGAAGCAGCTACTCCGGGAGAATACTCTGAATGGTCTGACTCCTGGGCTTCTTTTAGCCTGACATATGACTTCTGAGAAATTTCAGTGTTGTGACAGCTTTGCCTCTGGTAAGCCATGGCTTCTGTGCCCAGATCTGTTGTTATAAATAAAAAAAAATAATAATAATCCTGGATGGGTTTTGGGGTCCCTTGCAGTCTTCCTGAAAGCGTGGTGTTTGTCCGCCAGTGCCGTGACGCGTTTGGCGGTGCACACACACACACACACACACACACACACAAAAGCGTACTTAGTTGAGGCAAAGAGTCGGAGGGGTTCTCCTTATGTGTTCCATGAAATAGGTTTATTCCATGAATTGTCAGGGAAGGAGAGAACATAGAACAATGGAGGGGTCAGGGTTTTATTCCAGGGGCAGGGAGGGCAGAGAGACAACAGGGGCCAATGGTTTGAGGGTCAGGGGGCAGAGAGAAGGCAGGGTAATACAACTTCAACCAGTAGGGGTAAACGAGGGGAGGAGTGGGGTACAGGGATAAATGGGATGCTGAGTAAGGCAGAACACTCTAGAACTGAACCTTATAAGGGAACAAGGAATAATAGGCTGCTTGGTCACTCCTGCAGCTGGCCCAAACACTGCAGCACTCTCTGCTGCAGGTTCAGCTGCCTCTACACAGATTGTCTAAGGCTGGTGGGACAGCATCATGCTTGGGAAGTGTAACAGCCAGCTACAGATGATAAACTTTTGGAAGTGGAGAGTCATGGAGGCCCTCTGTTACCATGAGTTGTCAGACAAAATTTCAGGAGCCCGTACTGACAAACTAGTTAGCGACTAATGACTCTTGGAACCTCACTACTTAACAAGAAGCTAATCATTCCAGGGTGTGCAAAGTTGTGACTGATGTTTCAAAGAATATCCACTTTTGGATAATACAAGCAATAGACGCTGAAGAACATGTCTGGACCTCCATTCTGCATTCTCTATTGTTTCTGCATTGTGGAGGCTCTTGTAAGATGCAGACTCCGGCCTGATGTCTGGTGTCAGGAGAGTGACATCTGTGAAGGAGACTGCATGGCAACATTTTCCATATCTATTTCCCTTTCTGGATCTGATTTTAGAAATATATAAAACCTACTGATAATCAAAACACATAATTTATCTCTCTGAGATACCAGTGGTTTGGTTTCATCTTCACTTCATGACTTATATGTTCTCTCTGTTGTGCATCCATTTTTTCCCGACCTGCTCTCTATTTACAGGCTTCTGGTGGACCAACAGTGAGACATTATCAGAGTTTAATGCAGATGTATGGTTTCTGCAGGTACGCACCATGGTTTTGGAGGAAAAAAAATGTGCAGAAGTCTTGACAGCTCCTGGCTGTGCAGATGCAGAAGGCAGAACATACCGCCTTTGTCTCTTCTCAGTTCAGCACATCTTTA
This sequence comes from Amblyornis subalaris, assembly GCA_018881555.1. Lineage (NCBI taxonomy): Eukaryota > Metazoa > Chordata > Aves > Passeriformes > Ptilonorhynchidae > Amblyornis > Amblyornis subalaris. The sequence continues at coordinate 2,816,777 of JACAXG010000062.1, read as the reverse complement.
ACAGAATTTCTGCCTTGAAAAAGCCCATGATTGCATCAACAGTCTCTCAAAATGACAAAGACTGTCAGCAAAGACGGATGCAATTAGACAGTAAAGCATCATCTGCTTGTGAGGCTACTCAAAATCCTCCTTCTACTCATGATCCCTTCAAGAACTGCACGATATGTTCTCAAACCTGCCAGTGCTTCTATTCCAGGGAATTAATGAAGATGAGATAAAGCATCTGTACCCCATTCTGCTATATGATGAAAAACAAACACTCGGAATTAAACTGGCCAACACATTCTTTGTGATAGCAGTGGTCAGAACAGCGACACTGCTCATGACATTTCATTGAACAGTTTTATTTTCTGCTGTGGTAAAAAGTATTGCACTACTGTCAGACTATGAAACCCAAACCCACTTTTTCTGAGTTAATAGACAATAGGCTCTTAGTAATTTATTCTCTCTATATATGAAAACACTTTTTGAAAACCATATTGCAATTGTCCTGACCTATCATTCTCTCTTCTTTAGATATATTTCAAATGTTATCTTTTCTTCTTTGTTTTTTGCCAATTTTTAATCTCTACCTAATAACGAAGTGTTTCTCAAACAAAAGGTCAGACCTTTATACTTGGGCATGTATTCTGCCCATATTTATATGTGATAAGATTTTTTCTGGTAAGCCTTTTGGAACCTTTTGGCTCAAGTATCACTTTGTTGATATTTTTCTAGATAGATGGATACCTAGGTGGAATTAAGCATACATGGATATATACTGCATAAGGAAATTCAGTTTTTCAAAACAAGGATTGCAAGTGAACAGAGAATCATTTGAGATGTAGGAAACATTTAAGAGGACTGAATTCAAAAACTGAGGGAATATTTCAGACACTATTCAGTAATTTCCTTTCCTATACATCCTATAACGCAAAAAAACCTTCATTCAACCAGATCAGGATGAATAAAAAGCAGATGTATCTCTAATAAAAAATCAGCAAAAACGAAACATGCCTTTGAGGGACTTTTATATTGACATTCTAATCAATGTTGCATTGTTAGGTAGAATAATTCCCTTAGAAAACTCTAGTGAAATCTTCCAAAGTTACAGTTCTGACTAGGGGTCCCTAATTTGAATATTTGTGTATGAATGACACAAAATGACAAAAGTTAGGAAAGCTATTTAACAATCCTTGCTTTATAATAAAATGAAAGGACAAATACTGGAAAGCCAGGAAGCTTGCTGCTTCATTGCACACAGAGGCTAAAACATAACAGGATACCTGTCCTTTGTGTGAAATTACCTGAAACTCTGTTTTTCAGTTTCTCTCTATTTTAGCCCTCAGAATACTGTCAGAATTCATCTCTGTTTTTACACAATACCCATCAGTCAATGGATCTGCTTACCCCCATAGAGAGCTCATCTTCATTTTATATTCCTTCAGTTTAATCTACTGAGTAAATAGTTTACAGAGAAAATACCATATTTTAGTACTCTATTTTCCTGATTTTTAGCTGTTATTTAGGTCTGCTGTAATTCAGACAACAGACAGTCTTTCCACTCCATTTACTTTATTTTTTTTTCCTGAGACTTTTCATAAGTTGTTTTTTTTTTTTTTTTTCTGGGAAAGTATGTAAGTTTCTGTACTAAAATTCTGATACTTTCAGGATAAGAACAATGTCAAGAGAAGGAAGATACTGCTTATTTCTGAAAGGACCACCCTTTTCAGACTAGGCACATTTCCATGTAGACATCCAAGCAGTGACCTGAAGAGGCTGTTCTCCTTGTGACCATGAAATTCTGTGTCTGAGGGAGTAGCTTCTCACTTGGTAGGGTCATCTTTACCTTACTCAGTTCTTCCGCCTTTACAAGTATACACATTACATTTGTTAAACACATTCAGTTCTCCTAGACGTTTGATAGTTGCAGAAACAGGGAGRGTTCTCTCCATCCAGGATTTTGCTTAACTTGCCATGAGGGACAAACTGGAATGTCTTCTTTGTAAGGATTTGCACATGCAGAACTTCACACTTAAATCCATTTTAAATACTCCCTTTAACTGCCTGAGTACTTCTGGGTTTAAAGTACTGTAGCAACACTGTAGATGCATATAGTTACCCAAACATAATACAGTTCCATACAACTGGGCCAAGAAAGATCACCTCCAGAGGCTCTAAAGGCTCTTTATTTCTTTATGCAATCACAGGTAAGAATCTACTCCATGAAGGTGATTCAAAAATATAAAATAATGAGAAAAAATGCTCTTGCAGTTGCTAGGCTTTCTAGCAGTTGCTAGGAGATAGGTAGAAGTAGTTTGTGATTTTGGAAAATAGGTCCCACATTAGACAAACAAGGACTGATTTTCAAACTTCTAGCAGATTTGTTGTCCAGATACTTTATGAGCTAATATGCTTTTCTAAYGAAGTATATGTACACTTATATAATGATCATATTAGAACAAACTTAAATGTTCTTGAGCTTATGAAATTTTAAAATTTTTCCTTTTACTTCTTCCTTTTTTTTTGGACATCCTAGGCTTTAAGAAATATCAGAATCAGAAACAGCAGGAGGACCAGAAGCATTAGAAATAGCATGTTTGACATTTCATTTCAAGCAAACCAGAAAGGTTTTTTAAATCGTGCTGTCTGCCTTTTCTCTTTGGCACATCCTTTCCCTTTGATTTCCTTTTCATTCTCCTAAGTTTTTCATTATCTTTCCAGTACAAAACATTAGACCACCGTGCTACATAATGGAAATGAAACATTTAAGGGATACTGAATGCTATGGCCTCACTACAGATCAGAATGTAACTGTGATACGTGTAAGTTTAACATCTTTGAAACTCACACTTCTATTTGTATGATAGCTGAGAGTAGCAGCACCATACTGGGTTCTAAATTAAATGTGTAGGATTAATGACTTGCTCAGGACTCAGTGAGACTTTTCTATTACTCTGACTGGATTTTGAGTTTATATAACTTTGTTTCTGCCTTCTTGGGAAAAATTATTAAATATGTCAAAAAGTCTTCTGAGGTGTACTTTGAACTGCCATGATCTAATTCCTTTAATATATTGGATTTCTATGACTCTCAGAACCTTTATAAAGTTCAATTTATTCCATTGAAGATCAGATCTGGCTATGTTTCCATAAAATAACTAAACAAAAAACACCGAGCATCAATTAAATGGTTTTATTTTCTAATTGATTTTTAATGATTTAATTACAGGTTTTGAGAATACTGACTTCTATTTTTTTTTTGTAGAATAGGTTGAAAAAACAGTAGAATTGAATCCTAATTCATTAACTGTGGAGGAGTTATGGAAGACTGGAGGAGAGAAACATAAATGACCCTGACAATCACAAAAGGATGAACACTGTCTGAAATCAGAAAGTTGCTTGCAAGTGCTTTTAGAGTGTTTAGTTAACTTGCACATATTTTATACTAGTGGAAAAAGGAAAAAATAAACCCCCAAGTGACTATAATATAAACATGTATTGGTCCAAAAAAGACTGATTTTGATCAACTTGCAATTAAGTTTCAATTTAATTCACAAAAGCTCTGTTTTAATTCCTGTCCTTGGCCAAAATTCCTTCTGTTATAATCTGAAAGAGAAAACAATTTGAAATCTTCCATCCTTTGCTCTGCCTTATGAAAAAGAGGTTCAAGCTCTGATTTTCCATCTGGAGACTGGGTACTTTGCAGCTGAAGGAAGGTGAAGTGCCTATACTTCTGGGGATCTCTGACTAGTGAATGACAGGGTTTTGTGAAAGAAACCTTACAGAAACTCTTGTCTCACTGAGGTCTGGGGTGCTGGAAATTTGCTATCAACCAGAAATCACTCTTAATGCTCGGCATTTGACAAGATCAAAGGAAACTTGAGTTTATTATACTACAACCAATCATTAGGATTGGTACAGGGAAAGGAAATAATACCAATACCACTAAGCTTAACTTAAAAGTAGTATTACAAGTTTTCTGTAACGCCCTGGAAAATTCTTGATTCTCCCAAGCTGGGATCTGGGTTTCACCTCAAGATTCTTCCCTACATGTTGCTTTTCATGAAAGGGAATTGAATTTGGATAGGAAAAACCTTTCTTACATTTCTGTTCTTTCTTGTGTTTCTTCTGACTGTAACTTCTCTCCTATGCATTCCAATGTCATGTCTCTTTTACTGAGAGTATCGGAGGAGATGGGCCTTCTTTCTCATAGATCTCTTCTGCCATCATTACAATCTCTCTCACATGGGGAAACATTTCTAGTGCAACTTCACACTAGTGAACCCAGACAAGTTCATGAAACAGCTTGGTTCTCCAAAAATCCATTTGTATGAAGTGGATATATTCTTTCCCCAAAGGCAGTAACTGAGGGAGGCTTACACCACCCTAATTTTGCATATGCTTCTACACATAGTTTCTGGTACACCTACCTGGAACTAATCCTCCATCAACATCCCGATGAGAGTGAAATTGAAATTCTAGGCCAATTTAAGGAGAGAAAGATCTTTAACAAATTGTACACAACGCATTCCTGTTTACAAAAGCAGCTCAAAAAAATCTTTCAGTGGGTGAAAATCACTAGCTATCCCAAGGCTGAGTCCTTTACTGAAAGTAAGAGAACCATGTTGCAAATATCCAAGGCTGGGCAAATGACCTATCATGTGCTYTGACATGAAACACAACCTTCATTTTTACAGTCTGTTTTTATAGCTGTTTTTATAGCACATATCCTAAGAGGAATCAAATCCCTTATTCTGATCCTCAAATCCTCAAACATCAGCGAAGTGAATGAGGTGCATTGGTTTATGCTGCTGGAAAGAAGATGTTGAAGCATTCTATGCTGCACTATCAATCCCCTGAAGAATCCAGTGGCCTTGCTTATTTGAACCGTGATCTCTAGCTCCAGTATTCTGCATTGGACTGTGCATTTGTAAAAAGGGGAATTCAGAGTTTCCTCACCTACAGAGCTGATGGGTCATGTAATATAATTACTTAAACCTCCTTCCTCCTGTATTTAAATATTACTGCTTTAGGAGGTTCATTCAGGAAACATTACTTGGATTATTCACACACACAGAGAAACATTTACACTTCCATAAGCAGGAACAATCAAATACAATAAGATTGAGGTTATTTATTCTTTACTAAAAACCTTTACAAAATGGTTGATCGTTGTTTTGCCCTCCTACCCAAAGGTATTACAATTAAAAACAAATTTATCCCTATTGCCATTACAAGCAAATTATAATGCTTGCCAAATCTGTAGAACACGTATAAGGAATATTATTCAGTGTAACACAGTACTAATATGTAATGAACCACATTTACATTTTTTTCATTAGCTACAGTTCCTGCATTTCTTCAGTGATATCTCAATTATTCTTGGAGGATAATGTTCTACTTCTGCATAAACACCAATGTGAGTTCAGAGTTACAGTGTTTTTAAAGAAACTTGTATTTCTACATGTATTTTTTGAATTATATTGAGCCAGTTTCACTAGATCTGCAATTTTAAAGGGAGATGTAGTTGAAAGATTTTAAACAGTTGACCGCATGGTTTCTAACCTAGCTGTTAGAAATCAAATTAATAAAAAACCTGAAATCAAGTGTAGGTGAAACTAAGTAGCTGTTTAAAACTGAAGTTCAGGTTGTGCTTAAGAAGGATGAGACAATCATCTCTGGTCGCATCTAATCTGCCCATTTTGCTGTGGAAAGCACTTACCCACAAACATTCCACCTGTTCTGGTTGTTTTTACTTTTTTTTCCAGGGAGGATGGGGGCAGGGAACTGGCTAAATGTTAGTCCTTTATTCCTCCTCATGACTCAAAGTTCCATTTTACTCAGTCTATAAATAATTACAGTTTCCTGATCCTGCAATCAGGTAGTGCTTCCCTCTTCACACTACCATTTACCTCTGGTTTTCTTTGGAAATGAGTTTTTCTGTGCTTACAACCCTTTCCCAGGGATAAGACACTGTTATCAATTCCAGTGTACTTGAGCTGGTGTTGTCTGAGCCAACTGCAATTTGCTGGTATCTGGGAAAATAGTCTAGGGAAGTATGACTTGTACCTTGCATGCCTTGTTTTAATATGGCTTCTGAGGCATTTGCTAGTCTCTGCTGGACACAAAATGCTGGTTCAGGTGGGCATGTCATCTCAGACAGGGCTGTTGGTCTTTCATAGCTGCAACAGGATGACTCAGGGATTTGTCACTTAAATATAACATTAAGTTGATATGCCTTTAGTTTACCGTTTATCCCTTCTTTGTACATTGCAGGGGTAAAGGCAAGAAAAGCCAGTTCTAAGACTTTCTGATGATGTGGCTGGGCACAGGAAGAGGCTCCCCAGGGAAGCTGTCATGGCACCAAGCCTGACAGACTTCAATAAGTGTTTGAACAATGGCACATGGTGCAATTCTTGGGGTTGTCCTGTGTAGGGCCAGGAGTTGGACTTCATGATCCTCATAGGTCTCTTCCAAATCAGGGCATTCTTGATTCTATGATGGGATTAGGGATAGAAGAGTCCACCTGAGAACTCCTTTTTTTCACAGTAATGCAGGGAGGTGAGAGTTGGAAACATAAGGCAAAAGAAGTGTTTTGTGGAGGTCTTAGTATCTCTTAACAGGAAGATGAGACTCCCTAGACACTTGTACTTTTCCTCTGTCTGTGTATAGCCTTTTGACACTGTCTCCTCTTCCACCTTTGGTCCTGTTGCTTGCTCCATCTCTATGTCTTGCTTTACCTTAAACTCAGGAATTTAAGTGGATAAAGGTCCTTCTTTAATGCTTATTCCTTTATGCCTGAAGGATCAACATGAACTATCTGAATTAGATGAATCTTTAACAAGGGACACTTTTTCCTCCTCTAGCCATAAAAATATTAAGCTCCTAGGACAGATTTTCTTCGGTCAGAGCAAGAGGAGACTTCTACTACACAATTTCTGCTTTGCAGTGAAGTTGAGAAAAATAAATCTTCTTAAGTAGAAAGAAGCAAAGATAAGCACACCTCTCATCAAATCTCAAAAATATCTGAGGGAATCATCAAGGTATTTCCCTTCTCAAAAGACAGCTGCAGATCTCTAGGCTAGTGCTCAGTTGTGTATTCAGATGATAAGATTAGGAATCTGTGTGTTTTTCCTGAATATATCCCATAAACAGGCTTTGAACCCTCCAGGGTATTTCAGAAATGTTAAGCATAGAATTTTGTGAACACAGGGCTGAGAATATGCAGAGACATTCTAGAGTCCACATACACACTTGGTATAGGAAAGATTCTTGCTTAAGATAGCTGCATTTTAAAAAAATATTTTTCCTAGATTTTTCCTAACCCCCCCAAAAAAGAAGCATATCAAATATATGTAAAAAGAAATAAAACAAGTCAATCTAAAGGAGCTATGTCAGCATACAACAAATAATTGATAAATTTTGTTGACAGGCAAAGCCTCAAAACAACTTCAAAGCAGAGAGGCTAACAATCCAAGTTGCTCAAGGATCTAGATCTGCTCAAAGTTCATGTAAAGACTCTTCAAGGGTAGTCTGAGATTTGGGATTCATAGACGTAGGTGTTGGCTAAGGCAAACATCTTCAGGGTAAATTAATCTAAAAGGGTAATTTCAGTGCATKCACATACAAGGAATCTAAATAGCCTGTACAGATATTGACATATATTTTTAGACAGATGAATCCCAAGAGCAGTGTTCATGTAAACCTTTGGTACACAATAGGATATCCAGAACAGAGCACTTTTTACCCACTGTCCCTTGTTCCAGGGAGCCTTGCAGGAGGACCACATTACCTTCTCCTCAGACACTGGCAGTTAAACACCCGAGGTGTTTCATTTTTCTGCAAAAATACTCCTGTGGCTAGCTCCTATATGATGGATTCTTACAGAAAGAAATTCTGATTTCACAGAAGCCTTGTTACAGCAGATTAATTTTGCTTTCTTCCTGCAGTGTTATGACATCAAATATGTGCCACTTATCAAACTCTTGGGTTCAATCACTATCATAATAAAAAGAGAGGTATTTCAAGTAATCTTTAATTTTAATCATTGAATAGTACCCTATTTTGATCAAGACCTAAATTACAGAGAAATTTAACAAATAATAGCAACACTTATGCCATGATGTAATGACTAAGTCTGAAATTGGCTTACCTTAAATCTTTGAAGGGTATTGAATCTTATTTTACCTGAGTAATTTCAAAGACACATTAACACAGATAACAAGAAACAAGCTAGTCATGATGGGAATAGAGTTCAAAACTTAGCTCACTCTTAACTTCACTGTATTCTGCTTCTAATTTAATTCAAGGAARTGTGCCCGAGATTTTGTAGAAGCATTTACTTTTGAATAGTAAAATTTTCTTTCCAATTAGTGTTTGTAATTTATTTCTAATTGTATGTGGAAAACAAGGATTGATAAAATAACTGTAATATTCCTGTTGTGTCTACCTGATATACTTAAGTCCCAGCATAAGAAGCATAGCGGAGATATAAACTTAAACAGAAATTTCTTGTCAAAGTTGACAGGTTAAGGAGATAAGCTGGTGCAATTAAAGAGAAAGTAGATAAGATTTTATATTATATCACAGCATGAGCCAAGGTTTTCAAGTTGGTTCTCAAGGGTCGAAAGATAGTAGATTACATTTAACTAAGGGACCTGCTCACCTGAGTGTAATTGCAATTGGAACAAGATAAGCTATCATATGAACATAACAAACATCTRCTTTGCTGGTATTATATAATTTGTATGAATGTCAAATATTACACTGAAATCTCATTTCCAGCCTTGGGTCTTCTGCCATTTAAAGGGACTCTTCATGTCTTGGCATACTAAAAATCTAAGCTGACCTCCTTGATTCAACTCCAAAGTGCACACAGCAGAGGAGCTGAGCTCTGGCAGCTGGACAATCACATGATGGAACTCACTCCCCTGGTGCAACTGGGAATTTCTTCACATGGCACAATGAACACATCCTACTCTTGTTGTGTGTTGATTGCACAGATAAAAATTAAGTAGTAGCAATTCTATTTCAGGTTATTCATTCATAAAAACCAACTACCTTGAACTACTCTCACATAATTTTCAGTTGTCTGCCTTGCACAAGCCATTTGTCCACAGTAGGAAGCCAAAATGCTTCTTTCCTATGGAAGACCTCCATGAAAAAATAGAGTTGCACATCAAATGTATCTAAGAGACAACAGAATAAAAGCAAATACTGAGATGAGAACAGGTGGACACAAGTTGCAACATTCATATAGGACTGAATGTTTGGGACATTGTGTGCCACTTGACTAAAATTTTGAATTTTAATCTATTTACATTTCAAGCTCACTGACAAAAATCACTACAGCTCTGGACTATTTAAGTGAGCTAGGATCCAGGAGTTGCCAGTATGCCAGAGACTTGGCACAACTTCTTTTCACAACTGTATTTTTTCTCAATAAATAAGTAACTGAACAGCTTATTCACCCTTGAGTATTAGCTGTTGCGAGTATGAATTTCTTTACTTAGAGAGGCTGAAAATATCTGTGGACAAACATTGGTAGTCACCAAAAGCTCTAGCTTACAGCACAATGATGTAAATTAGGATAACAAGGCAGCTCAGAAAAAAAAGAGAAATACACACACAAAAAGCATTAAGGTTAGAGGAAATGAATCTACTGACTGCTTCTTGTTTATTTTGTTCTTCATCCTGTGTTTCCTCTCAGGCAAACTCATACCCCAGCTTTTGCACTAGCATGTCTAATGGTTTGCACTGTCTCTGTGTGGTGGTTTGGCCCCAGATGGCAGAGGAGTACCAACACAGCTGCTGTTCCACTCGCAGCCACTCGCCCCCATATCGTCCAGACAATCAGCCTCCAATGAACAGTCACCTCAAAAGCTGCTACAACCATCCTCTATTTCTAACACTGGGCATGTCATTGCATAGTATGGAACATCCCCCTGGCCATTTTGAATCATCTGTCTTGGCTGTGTCCCCTCTCATCCTATTAACAGTTTCACAGAGCCCTCAGTCAATTCTCCAAGTGATGCTGTTTCATCCATAAAAGGAAAATTAATTCCAACCCAGCTAGACTCAGTAGGCTCTAGTATGAGTCCAAAGGGCCTACAAATGACTTTAAAAATTGCTGATATTGCTGACATCTCAGAAACAGGTACGAGGACATGATAGATGCAGCTTATGTGACCAAAGGAAGATGTCTCTGTACTAGCTACATATAATTGCCTCTACAATCAATAATGTCGAAAAGGTGCCTACAAAGAACAAGTTGGCTAGCTGACTTTGGGAACTTCATTCACCAGCTTAAGTAGAAGCAGTTCATACCATTTGTGTCTGGGAAGTCAGGTATGAGGCTTATGGGGTGCATGACATCTGAAGTAATTGACTGTCATTTGAGCCCATCAAACTCTGCAGCAGCTGTTTACTTAGATGGCAGCCTGTCACAACTATCCTCTGCAAACAAAGGAAGTCCCTAAACAACCTTCTCTTTAACCTCTCAGTTCTTCAGAAATATATATCTGGAGTTTAATTCCATGCTAACAACCAGCTCCACAAGTTTCAAGTGTGGGGAAGGAAACAAAATGAAGGAATGACATCTATGTATCTGAACAAGTAGTAGGAGAGAAATTCATCCCCCTTGGCTAGAGGTAAGCAAGGTAGTAGGATGTCTTAGTGGGTGCCCAAAACCTTGTGATTCTGTGAGTGCTATCTGGGACTTTGTGTCCTCAGGCTGATTTATCAGCTTCTGTCAGCAGCAGATGTCCTTTTAGGAGCCTGCAGAGACTGGAATGCAGCTGTGAATCCCTTGGCCTTGGGAAAACTTGAAGGGCAGCAAAGGACGTGACATAAACCTTGTGAGTGATGGATAACAGCTGGTTTGGGAACCAGTTATGAACCCCTACCAAACCAGATGGAAATCTCTCCAGGGCATCTTCGAGTCTGTGATTAGCCGTTCTCTAGCTGGCTAAAAAYATGTTTCTTCTTTCTTTCTTTTTTTTTTTTTCATCCTGAGAAGCAGGTATGTGATGTCAGGTACAGTACATAGGCTGGAAGGGAAATAAGTGAAGAAGGAAAAGCAAGCAAGCAGTAATGAAACAATAAACTGAGTTCAGAGGTGACTGACTTCCAGGATTCGTTGGAGGCTGCCTACCTGCTAGGCAGAGATGCTGTGATCCAGAGGTGCTTGGCTTGATAATCCTGGACTGTGCTGCTGAAGAATACGATTATGGGTTTTTATGTCAAATCCAAGACATTTTTTGAGGAAAAAAGGAAACCCCTCAATTTTAATTTTTATTTGACTTTATTTGGTCTACAAATTGTTGGATTCAATATTGTGTGTGGCAGGAATGCAGCTGGTGCAGCAACAGGATAATAGAATCTTTTTTTCCTGCCTTTTAACGCTAAATATCAATATGTGGTTTGTTTACTTTTTTTTCAATAAAAGAAATGACATAAACAATAAATTCAGTAAGGATGTCATAAATATATCCAAAGCCACATAATAGGTAGAGACACTTTCCATGGTTTCTGAAAGAAAATATTCAAGCAGAAAAGCTTAGCATTACAAAGCAATATCTGACATAGTGTATGCAAAGCATGAACTGAATACAGCAAGTATTTAAAATGTTAATTGTTCTACCACAGAAGGTAATTTATTTTAAAAATAAATTCTCCTTCTCCCCCTTAAAAAAATTCCTTAATAGTGCTTAAAATATTAATGGACTACAGGGAGCTCAGAATATATTTTAAGTAACCATTTCCATACAAACATAGCTAAAGCCTATTTAGCCATGCATTTCTGTGCAGCTATCATCAATGTATTTGACTATTGTTGGTCCCAACATTTCATTTTCGTTGATTAGCGGCATTTAAAACAAATGTGTTCTAAACACTGGTGGAATTCTTTTCCACTTGGAGCATAAAATGTTGGAACATAAATTCAACACTTTTCAAACCAGAGCATACTGCAGTAAGTTACCTGTTCTTGCTCTATAAGTAAAATTCTCGTTTTCCTCGAAACAATTAAAGACTCGCCTAGGCAGCCTTTGTTATTTGCATGCACTTCTTGGCAACAGAGTTGTTTCTGAAATCTGGCAAGGGTCTTCTGTTTTCTGTAACAGTCCCAAAGCACATGAAAAGGGGATTATGGTTCTGGAGGAACAGGAGTGAGTGACAGAAGAAATGATATGGCAGTTTTGGCTGAAGCATGCTGTGACTTTGCTGAAAACTGATTGTTCCAATTTCAGAAATRTATCTAAAATTCAGTGTTATTTTTATTGGTTTTGGTTTTTTGTTTAGAGAATTAACTAATGTCATAACATTTCCTGGGCTTAGTAGTTTTTGAAATGGAGAACACAGAGATGGATTTGAATAATTCAAATAATCAGTGTCTTCTTTACTGACTGCATTGTATATGTGAACTTAGAGCTGAGTTTCCAAACTGTCAGCCAGGCTGTTGCCAGTTCCGTAGGTATGATCTGGGAATAGAGAAATGCCATCGTCGGAGCTGCCAATTCAGCATTTGAATAGAAACAGGACACACACATATTTAAAGGACTGTACTCTGCATGAATTTTAAATACTCTTTACTATTACAGAGTCTAAAGGGCAAGCCCTCAATCATTTCAGCTGCTCTCACCTGACGAGCTGGAGTTGGTGTCAAGGTTTCACGAGTACTGTTCTCTTTCTTAGTGCTGCTCAGTGTCTGGGTGGGAAGAAGCATCTGCAGATATCCTGCTTTGGCAAAGTTCAGTAGCAAACTATGTTTGCTATAAATAATCCCAGTAAATAGTTGTAGCAACTATAGTTTTTTACATATATTTTGTAAACTGCCTAATTAAGATATAAAATTTCTAGCAAACTGTCACTCATCATCAAAGACAACCTGAACTGTGCCACTTATATTTTGTGTTAACTGGCAAAGCTATAGTCTCATCCCAATTCAAAACCAAGTTTTATGGATACACTTCCAATGTAATTCATATGCATTTATTGCCAAAGGGAAATATCAATATGAATTTAAAACATCTTTATAATTCCCACTGCTAGTTGTGTGATTCAGTCAATTAATGGGGAAGAAACTTGCACTAAGGTGTTCTCAAAGTTAATAGCAGATGATTATTTTATTCTGTCCTTTTGAAAGCACTTGGTATATCACTCATCAAACCCATCAAGCAAATAAAAGCTTGTGGTGCTTTTATTTTCTGCTTGACGTTTTAAACATRTATCTCATTATTTAAATGTCCATAGAAGTTGCCTCTTTTATTGCACTGAAATAACACAGTTGCAACCAATATATTAAAATAATACTAGAGATACAAATTTAAACCAAAACAAGGACATATCTAGTGTAGGTTGTCACTTCAAGTGAGTGGACTGACAGCTGAAATGAGAATTTTTTTGCTTTTGTCAGTTCTTGTTAGACCCCTAACATAAAATTAATGTACTGTGAAGTCATTTCTTTACTTTTCATTGCTTGAATAAAATATAACTAGGATGGCTACCATGAAAACTGAAATTAACAGAAAAAGGAATATAAATACTTGATATAATGCCTGTCCCTAGAGGCCATAGARCAAGTACCCCAACTGCTATGTCTTTTGTAGAAAACATGAGTCTTCCAAGCAAAATGACTCTGTGCATTCCTGTTCTGTGTTTGTGTGGAAGAAGCTTTTATTGCTGAAATGGAGGCCAACAATAAAGTAATTTGTTTCAGATGGACTTGAAAACTATAAACTAAAACAAGCTTAAAATATATGTTAATGTGGTAAGCACTGTGGTTATGGTTACTGTSAGCCAAGATATTTGTCTTACTTAAGTAGAATTTGTGAAGAAAAAGATATATTTAATTATGGTGAGGAATTTGTAGCAACATTGCCCTAGAAAAGTGGTAGTTGCTGGTGTTATCTCTGACATTGCAGAAATGCATTGGAGAAATGCTTCATACTTGATGATGTGAAGTTAGTATGAGACTTCAATRTTTTACCAATACAGCTGTGTTTATTTTTAAAGTCTGTGCTAATTTCCTACAAATTCTAAGTGTGTCTTCTAAGTGTGTTTAAATAACTTGCTGCATAAAGTCAAAAATGTCAACCTTCTCCATGGCTAAGAACAGTAAAAGTAGTGTATCTTCCTTTGGACAGTTTGGTATATGTGAGACAACCCACTCTGTTATTTCYTCTTCTAGTATTTATCTTGGTCTAGTCTACAGCTGATAGCCTCTTCTCATTTTCAAAACCTTAACAACCAGAGGGTTAACCTGCAATAGTCTCTTCTTACTCTGTCCTCTTTTCCCTTCTAAGAACTCTGTTATACTATCCCCTCCTGATTATAAATTATCTTTCATTTTATCACATAGGCTCAGAACTGCCTCCATATTCTCACAAACAAAGTAATCTTTCTGGGGTCTTTGGTATGAAAAATTCCTCTTTTATCCCTCCAAATTTTCTAGGTAGTAAATGACATTCCTGATATGGAATCACATAGTCAACAAGTGTCAGCATTAAAGAACATTATACATTTGAATGCAAACTTGTCCAATATTTTTCCAGGATTATGGTAGAAGTTGCATTAAAAAAAATTACAATCAGGTGACACGATAGTAAGGTGACCCTTCACACAGCAGCATTGACTTATGAGCAGAGTAACTTGTTTGTATGATCACTTATTTGGCGACAGCAGAAATAGCAAAATGTACTCAGAATTATAYGCCAATATTTTCCATTTGAATAGCCTAAACAGTCTTATAAAAAATATTGCAATTTCCATTGTGGCAAAAAAGTTAGACAATGAAGATCTATTCTAATTTGTGTCAAAATTTGTAGTTAGTGAGAAGAGAGATATTTTGAAGGGATTTTGCACAAACAGAAGAAGACATAAAGAAAATGTAAAATAATTTAAGATTATATGTTTTACCTTTCCTCAGTTATGATAATAATTCTTTGTCTTCATACACAGAAGAAACATATTTTTTCACTATGAGATCATTTTAAGAATAAGATTAAATTACAGTAATTACACTGGATAAGAAAAAATGGAGAAAATGACACTGTACCAGTGTAATGATTGTTTTGTAACCCTGAGGAGAAAACTAGTGGTGTTTCTACACTTTTTTTTACTGATTTTACAGTTGTAAAGCAAATGAAGATAATTTGTCATTTTCCACATAGGAAAATCTATTTAATAACCTGTAAGAACTTCTCTGCATTTTCAATTCTTGATGTTTCATACTTACACTTCCCTCAAAAAAAATTGTTACTATTACCAGTCAAGTCAGAAGAGATACTCCTTTGGTCATTTTAGTAAAAGGCACAGAAAGACCCTGAATACCAGCTACTTCTAAACTAATATTCTRTATTTAAGGATATCAATCTCTTATTTTTTAGGTTTGCAAAGTACAGCACATTTTCCTTGACTGTTAAGTGCTAATATTCCACTTTGTCTCTCAGCTTAGACAACGCACTCGCAAGTTCTGATTGTGTTTGGTATCGTTATCATAAGAAGTGGTGAGGAACTGGGACCAGACTTCACTGAAGAGTATTATGTGTGATGAATTCACTAGGTTCCTTTGAAGGTTGTCTGGCTTGCAGTAGTGTTTAAATACTAAGGAAAGAATTATATTGTAAAATGCTAAATATATGTTCTATCTGTATGGACTATATGACCTCCAGGGGTCCATTCAACCTGATTTGTCCCACGATACTACAAAATGTGTATTAAACTATCAACAAAAATAGGATTATGATGCCTAATATCTTTGGAAAATAAAGGCTGAGGCCGAAATAAGAGGGTAAAAAGTAAAAATTTATTAAAGGATTTGAAGAAAGCAAAGCTTTCCCAGGGATAACCCCAGGACCTCCGCTGCGCAGGCTTTGGGCCCAATCCTGCTGAGCAGGGTCCAGCAAGTGTAAGTTATACAAAGGTAAAAAGCGTACAAAAAGGGTAAAAAAGTGTGCAAAAGGGGTTCGTGCTTCTACTATTATAGGGGTAACATAGTTTTGAAATATTCTCCAATGAAAAGCAGAATTTTGTCACACTATTCCTTGTGGCAAGTTTCTATTGGAGGTTCTCTGCTTACTTCAATAGCTTATCGAGTCCAACTCTGGAATGCTTAAAGAATGATAACTTGGTTCTRTTTTGTCTATAGGAAAGGGATACAAGGTTGCAGGGTAGAGGTTATAGGATTATGGGATACTAATATATAAAAGTATAAAACTAAAATACTACTAATCTAAAAAGCATAAAAAMAAAAAATCTCTCTGGCATCAGAGAGATACATATGACAGATAAGTATGACAGATTCATACTTATTTTATCTTCATTCATTAATTTCACATAGTTTATATTAAYAACCTTAGATTGGGAATTTCAAAGCAGTTAATGACTGCGTCTTACAGCTCAAACATTGGATCTTTGGTTCCCATAAATCATCATTAATTGACTGTAAATATTCTGGTTGACATGCTGTCAGAGACTGAAATGTTATAATTTATGTCTTAAACATTTTCATGAAGGACTTTTGGTATTATAGCAAAACTCTACAAAAGCTGCAGAGATGACCAAAAACCCTGAATGGGGCCCTGACTGCCCGCTGATGATGATAAGTGAGAGCTGGGGAGAAGAATACATTCCCAGAGGGATCACGCTTAGCACCTTCGGGGTGGAGACCACAGCCCCAGGGCTATCAGCTGCCAGGCCAGCACAGACCCTCACACCAAAGGGTGGGGGGAGAAGAGAGGTTTTGGGTGTGTAGGGGAAAAGCCTCTGGTCAGAGGCAGTGAACTCCCAACCCCCGCTGTGCAGAGCAGTTCAGCTGAGGGGCCCTGCATCTCGGGAGAAGCTTATCCCCAGCAGAGGGGGTGTCACGGCCCATCAAAGGGGTCCCCAGACCCTGCACCAGAGATGATGCAACAGGTCCACAATGTTGCAAGGGACAGCGTCAAACCTAGCCCCCTCAGGGGAGGCACCTGGGCGTTCCCACCTGGCCAAAGCATATATTAATCCACTGGATTCTGTACTCTTTGGCGTGGCGGCGGCGGCAGGGGACCCTCACCACCCAGAAGACCAGATGGAGGGGAGTCATGAGATGTCGTTGGGACCCCCAGAAGGATGATATGTCTCCACCTAACCCCTGTCACTCTCTCCCTGTCCTCCCAGCACCCCACGCACATTTCTTTTTCTATCTCTTTCTTTCCTTTTTCTTTTTCTTTGCCTCCTTTACTATTAAATAAAAATAAATCAATTCATTTTTTGGCACCAACATTTAATCTCATTTGGTTTTAATCTCGTTTTTAGGAATATTTTGAACCTTCTAAGTTCCTTCTGGTTTATAGACAGAGACTTAGTTTCCTCTGCTCTTCTGTGCTTAAACTGGATTGTAACACACGCATTGCTTTATTTTTGCATAAGCTGATGTGTAAAATGATTGAACAACAGCAGAAATAAACTTAAACTGTATACCAGCTTCATTTAGGATAAACCTACATTGAGTCACAGGCACAAATAAATGATGGAGTTGCTAAAATATTGACCAATGTTTCAGTGTTTCCACTGTTTAAAACACTTTTTCTCATTCCACCTAGATGTACCCAGTGAACTGAAATTTCTGACCAGGATCAGTGCTACTGACATCAATGGAGAAACAATGGTGGAAAAGTGACAGTGTCTGACTGCTAATTTTCAAGTTTCATTTATTTATTTATTTATTTTTCCTACATTGGTCCATTGAGAACCTGAGGCAATAAGCTGCCTGCTGCAGTCTTTGTAGGTCTCTGCCAGTGGTTACCTTTGCTACAAATGAGTGTTCCCAGGCTGACACAAGAAAAGCAGATCTCACCCTTGAAAGTAAGCTTGATGAGATCCAGCTGCCAGTGTTTGAAAGGGAAGGACTCTTTTCATTGCACAGGCTGTCTGAACTGCGACATTAACAACCCCCTTGACAGCCGCTGTACACAAATGACCAAGACAGTGCTGCACCCCACTAGGCTGGAAGGCTGCTCAGGGCTTGGACAGGGGCATTCCTCACTGGGTAAAAGCCAGGCTGGATGRCCAGGCCTGGGAAGCGGTGGTGAATTGAGCTATATCCAGTTGGTGGCTGGTCATTAGTGGGGTTCCTCAAGGCTCAGTACTGGGGCCGGTTCTGTTTAATATCTTTATCAGTGACCTGACTGACAGGATGGAATGCACTCTCAGTGAGCGGCAGGCAATACCAAGCGGGGCAGGTGTGTTGGTCTGCTGGAGGGTAGGAAGGCTCTGCAGAGGGATCTGGACAGGCTGAATTGGTCAGCTGATGTCCATTGAGGTTCAGCAAGGCCAAATGTTAAATTCTTCACTTGGGTCACAACAGCCCCATTCAACACTACAGGCTTGGGGAAGAGTAGCTGGGAAGCTGCCTGGTGGAAKAGTACCTGGGGGTGCTGGTCAACAGCTGGCTGAACATGAGCCAGCAGAGTGCCCAGGTGGCCAAGAAGGCCAATGACATCCTGGTCTGTATCAGAAACATTGGAACAGGCTGCCCAGGAAAGTTGTGAAGTCACCAACCCTGGAAGTGTTCCAAAGGCATGTGGATGTGGCTCTTGGGGACATGGTTCAGGGGCTAACACAGGGGTGCTGCATTAACAGTTGGATTTGATTATTTTAGACGTCTTTTCCAATGCAAATGATTCTATGAGTCTATAATTAAGTAGGCTGGAGGACATTATACACATTTGGTTTTTTCCAGTGAGGAGTGGGACTGTAATTTACCTGATGAGATCCCATTTTGGATATCTGCATACAGTGTTTCACAAATAGCTCTTGTCAGTTTGCATTATTGGTCAYAAGGTTATGGTATTCTCTGTGTTTCCTAAACTATTTTCTGGTATACATGACTAAATGCTTTTCTATTTCTAGAACAGAAATTCTTGCATTTCAAGAGCATTAAACAGTCTAAAAATGTGTATAAATTTTCTGGAATAAGACTGATCTTTCAAGCCAAGTAGCTTCATAGTTATAAATAGTATTTAATATGAAAAATAAGCATAAGAAAAGATTACTCTGACATTATTTGAAATCACTGAAATCCTCAAAATTGTTTATACAAACACATATCTGTTTCTAACTGTKCTATCAGACATGACATAATAGCACGACTGGATTTAAATCTGATGCTGAATCTAGATGACATTAAAGTTTATATTCTCCTGAAGATTACACTTTTTATAGCAGATAGGACAGTGATGTCTGGTCTGCAGACAGAAAAGGACAAATGCGCATATTTCAATTTCTTCAGCAAAATTTCATATTTGACATGAATATAGGACAGATATCATGTCTGATCAGCATCAAATGCTTGTTTCTGCTACTATAAATCCTTAAAAAGTTTTCAATATGTGCTGCTGTAGAGCAGAAATCTGGTCAGAATTTCTCACAGAAGAGAAACTGTTTCTGTACAGAGTTTCTTTGAGAAATCAAGGTTTCCAATTTTTATCTTTATGGTTGTACAATTTATGTAGGAAGATGTTGCTGTTATGCTGTTGCTTCTGAGGWAATTTGCTTTCTGCTTGCCGGAAAACCTGAGGTCCTTTTAAACACAAACATGGTTAAAGAAGAAAATGTCTTTATTTTAGCAAAATAACGGCTTAATTTCTTCTTGACTATGAAATTGGAAAAAAAAGTTGCAAGGCAAAAAACCCCCACCCAAACCAGCAAAGTACAGTTCTAGGCCACTCTTAACAGAAAAAATCTTCTTTAACTGCTCTAGAATATGAACTTTGGCTCAGCATGTAAAGCATGAGAGTTCTCATTTTGCTTCTTTCCCTGTGAGCTGGAGCACTGTCCAAGGCCACTTTGACTCCTCAGTTGTAGTGGTATGATGACACAGACATTTCAATGTCATTATGCATTTCAGATGCATTTCTCCTGTAGTCCAAATCCACACAAACACAAAGCCAGCAGAAGCAGGGAGCTGGTTGTGGCTGTCTTGATTCTCAGCTACCTAGTTTCAGTAAGGCACTATTCYGCTGTGATTCCCTGTTTCCTATCTACCGTCCTGGAATATGATTTCAAACTTTTTGCCCTCATTTGCAGAGGATTTGGGGCTGTGAGCATATTCAGAGCCAGACCTACTTGCAATAAGTTTCTGTTAGCAACCACCTCCATTAAATAAGGGTAATTTTCTGTTTTCTTTGGCTGGTGCAGAAGCAGTTGCACTGAAGCTATATTTTGTGATTTTTAGAGACTTCAAGCAAGTCACTATACTTTGTTTAACATTCCTATGAGACTGCTGATGTAAATACCTTTCTTCATTTTCAGTAGTATCGTATTCGTATACACAAATAATTGAGAGACTAAGTTAATGTAGGCTAAGTTACTGTAGCCATGTGCATTCTTAATAAAGACATTCTTCATTTACACTGTAGGTTGAATATAGAGGCTGATTTTTTCTGCTTAGTTTCTGCTACAGTATACAGGTTTCTGTGATGAGTTAAAGGGTGTATTTTAGATTCAAYTGCAAGAATTTATCTTTTTTAAATGATTCTGGTACTGTCAGATAATTATAATGTGTCTTCCCTAGCAGTAATGGGCACCACAGGAAATAAAACTGCAGTAAAGACTTAATCAAATCTGAATGACAAGGTCATTGGAAAGTTAAATGCCTTTTTTTTCCAGATTGACAATGTTTCACACAAAAAGAACTAAGTTCAAATGTAAGATAAATGTAAGATAATGCGCCCAACAATTTGCTCATAGTTTTTCTTTCATTAGAGTCATCTAATTTCTTATTAATTAAGAACAGTAGCCATTCTAAAGTGTGCATTGCTGAGATCTCCAGCATTATTCACAGTAAAACGCTGTAGTCTCTGCGGTTCAGTATCTGTTTATTTTCAATTTTTATCCATTAATGCCATATGCACATTTAATATATGCAAAGGCTATCTTCAATCATAACTGTTTCATTATTAAGGTGCTAAAATTTAAATAACTGACAGAAATTTCATTCTGCATGCCTTTAACTTGCCTCATATCTTCATTTTCCACAAACAAAAAATGAAACCAGTGCAGCTCAAAGGCTTGAAGTCTTTTGTTTGAACTAAAGGAATAAAAGAGAGAGCAACTTCATCAAAGGTCAGATCTCCTCTCCTATCCTTTTTGAGTTGGGGAAAAGCTGACTTGAAGGAAAATCTCTATTAGGTTGCTATGAACTGCTTTTGAGGAGAAGSTATTGCTCAAATCTATGGGCTGTCCCAAAAGACTCCAGAACTCTATATTTTTGTCCTTCTATCTGAAGTTGTCTTTCACCTTGTTCTAAAGCTCTGAAGATGTATGTCAGAAAGAAAAGAAGCAGACAGGCCCAACATTTCTGAATCATGGGCAAAATATTCCCTTCCCTTCCCTTCCCTTCCCTTCCCTTCCCTTCCCTTCCCTTCCCTTCCCT
>JACAXG010000062.1:2583865-2795144 GCA_018881555.1 Amblyornis subalaris | reverse complement strand
ATGAGAGAGGGTTTTATAAATCCCAATATTCCTGTTTATGAATCCCTGCTTTTTAACTTGAAATGTAAGATTGACCTCATAGGCTCAAAAGTAGATGCTCATAAATAAGGCTTCACTTAGTGTCACAATATCCACAGACATAGTTTTTGACAGGCAGGTCACCCATCATCTGAATGAAAATTTCTTTACAGCAABGGTAGAATCCATCAGCAGGTGATGTCCTTAAAGTCTAGTTGAAAAGTTGCAGCAAGCCTGAAATTTTTGGTTTTGTTTGCTTTGGTTTGAGTGGGGGTCTTTTGTTGTTTTTGTTGCTTTGAGTGTGTGTGTAGGTGGATTTGTTTTACTTTGGCTTTTTTTTCCTTGAAAAGTGTTGGGTTTTCTTTGTTAACGCCTAATTGATTACAAAATTTTTACTGAAAGAAAATGTTAGATGATTATTTTCTCAAACTGGGAGTTAGGCTGTAGGAGTAACAGCATATTATATAGATCAGATGGTTAAATTTGGCATGTACTTGCCTTTCTCCCCATTATGTAGTAGGAGGAATGTGTACAGAGGAAATATGGGATAATTTTCTCAGCATGAGCCGAAGTTCAATTCTATGATACTGGGAGAGAACAACTCTGGATTCTTTTTCTTTGCTGTTATTTCATCATCTGCTAACTACTTGTGTATTTCTTCATAATGTGAAGAACACAAAAGGTGCATAAGTGGCAATTACCCCRTTCAAATCCCCTTCCTATCTGGTATCCAGTGAGGCCTGGATCTTTCGGATGCCACCAGGCTTTAGCACAAATACCTTATGAATTTTGCAARTAGCTGAGAGAGGCAATTTCTTCTTCAATGTTGACAGTAACAATCAGTTAAGAATTCAAAAGTAGTCTTATGTGGTTTACTTTTCTCCTTTGTTTTTATTTGATATAGAAAAAGCAATTGATCATATGTGTTTAATACCTAGAATTTATATGGCACAAGACATKAAGAATGTAAGAATTGCTGAAATTTTACAGACTGGAGTAAATTCCCAAAATATTTGGAAGTAAGGTTTTTTGTATCTTCCCAATATTAACTTATCGGGCACTGAATAAATAGGAGATTCTGATGTTTAGAATAAATAATTGCAATAGATAGCAGATGCTGAACTTGCACTATGTATTTCTTCCTTATATTTCTAATTGTTTTTCATTTGTGTACTGTGAATATGCCAAAATGAGGTCTCCCGAGTGTTTTGGAAGGAACAGTTTCTTCTTTTCACTTTGTAATTCAAGGAACTTTTGTGACACAGTTATGCATTAGCAACCAAAGCATAACTTTTGGAAGGTATGCATACCATGGTAACGATCTCTTCCGCATATCTGCAGTGGGTTGCTAGGAAATGTGTCTGAGCAGGAATACATGTTGCAGACAAAGGAMAAGGAAAAACAGAAAGGAAAAACATGTAAAGCAAGAGGAGACATTTTAAATTTAATTTAATTTATTATTTTATATTTATTCCTCCTCCTGAAAGCTGCAAATCAAATCAGGAAAAAAAAGAGTTTTGGAAGGTGTTATTCTTGCAGAACATTTCTTTCCATCATATAGTCTTCCTGGTAGCATCAAAACCAGGAACTACAAGGTAATAATCTAAGGAACAGATAAAGACAGTTTATATGAAGAATCTACAGGTGTGTGGAACAGAGCAGACAAATTTTTTATCATGCAAAGCCTTTTTATGGCTTCCAATTTGTCTGCATTTTTCTGGTGTGCTGAAATAATTCTCAATTCCTTGACCCATTTGCAAAAATAAAGTGTAGATCCTACTTAAAAAGATTTTGTCTTCATTATTTCCTTCAAGTGGAGAATCACTTTCATCTCAAACACTAAAGCTTTGTATGACACAATTCTGTTGTCTGTCAGTAGAATAATGTATATACATTTACCTTTATTCAAATCTGTATCTGTAATGCAGTAACAAAAGTACAGGTGAGTATTATACTCAATTTTACTAAGAACTCTCATTAAGTAATATTTTATCTGGACTTTCGAAGGAAATGGAGTTTAGAGAAAGTATGGTGTAGATGTCTCTGTCTTCCCTACTAATGTTTGAAGCTATTTGGTAGTCTCAACCAATTCAGCCTTTTTAAAGGACAGATTTACAGGTAAAGAAAACATATCCTGTTAACATTAGGAGGTGGCTTTATATATTTAATGCCTTATCAATTCACCACAGAATCCAYATAAAGGAGAACTGTACTCTCCACACAGTAAAGGTTCAGATGCAACTTGAAGGTACTTAGAAGCCACATAATGAAATCCATAGGAAATTTTTTTTTCAGACACTGAAAGGGCTTCTTGTTAATAGGAGTCATTAATTTGAAGCAGGGTTTTTGTACACTGTTTTTATTTTAATGTTAATAAATGTTCTGCATAAAGAAGATATTCAGGATTAACGGTGCTCTGTTCCTTCATGTTATGGTAGGCACTATAAAGTGAACTAATGTTCTAAAAATAATCAGTAATATCTTAAAGAAAACAAATTATGTATCAGCTGTGACATCCAAGAAAGAAAATTCCAATAATTTATGACTGTATTTCACATGTTTATTTCTCTTTGCAGTTTTTAAATGGGTATATGAATCACTTGACTCAAAATGTAAAAAAAGTTGGAAATAYGGAGAACAGCAATGAAATATTTAAAACGATTTTGTTCATTAATACCATTTGGCACTACTTCAAATGGTTATCAGTCCATGTGGTGTAAAGTGAAAGGATTCCTAGTAAAACTTCTAAAGCCTCAGTGACAGCCATCTTTGTTGCAATAAAATGAGAAAAGTTTCCCCATTTATTACAGTAGGGAGCTTAATGTCTTCTGGTGATGTTTTGACTGTTAGCATCTCAACCTGAATTTCAGGTAGTACATTCCAGTTTTCCAAGTAGTGTATTCATTTAGTTTATTGAGTTGTGATTATATTTAAGCTGTTCCTCAGTAGTTAAACAAAGAAAGGCAATTTATTTTCATGCTGAGACCACTACTGCTAAAGAGAAGAAAAAAATCAACACAACAAAAAACATGTTAGAGTTCCAAATGTGAACAGTTTGACCTCAAACACATTGATGCCAGAGAGATTTTTTGCTTTTATGCTTTTTAGATTAATAGCATTTTAGTTTTATACTTTTATATATTAGTATCCCATAATCCTATAACCTCTACCCTGCAACCTTGTATCCCTTTCCTATAGACAAAACAGAACCAAGTTATTGGCCTTTAAGCATTCCAGAGTYGGACTTGATAKCTGAAAAATGAAGCTATTGAAGCAAGCAGAGAACCTCCAATAGAAACTTGCCACAAGGAATAGTGTGACAAAATTCTGCTTTTCATTGGAGAATATTTCAAAACTATATTACCCTATAATAGTAGAAGCACAAACCCCTTTTGCACACTTTTTTACCCTTYTTGTACSCTTTTTACCTTTGTATAACTTACACTTGCTRGAACCCCGCTTGGCAGGATTGGGCCCAAAGCCTGCGCAGCAGGGGTCCTGGGGTTATCCCTGGGAAAGCTTTCCTTTCTCCAAATCCTTTAATAAATTTTTACTTTTTACCCTCTTATTTCGGCCTCAGCCTTTATTTTCCAAAGATATAAGGTATCAACATTACTATTTTTATTATAAGGGTTCTAGTACGCATTGTTTAAAAATACAGAGGCACATGGTGATATCTTGATTAAAGCTTGCTTCTAAGCTCTCCTTGATTTGCTTCCTAGTTGGGAATAGTCCATACATGGGAAGTCCATGAAACACATATGCCTCAGTGAGCCCCAGTGCCTGACTGCCCAGGATGATCCCAGTTTCAGCAGTGGTGGGACAGAGAGTGGAATAGGCTTAGTAAGGTGCAACCAGGGTCCCCATTTTGCAAATGGAAAAATGCAGCAGAGAAATGAGTCATCCTGTACCGCTGTTAGGAAAGTAACAGAGCATGTTTGTCTAAAATTATCTGCTGCTGAGGTTGGAGTATGTGTGTCTTACATTATTGCTGTGAACTATCTCTAGCATATTGGGAGACAAATCCTTAGGATTGTTTTATAGGGGATTTAGTGAAAGAAGTGAGTTTTGGTTAGAAATCCTAGGAGAATAAATAAGGTGTAAAAGGGTTATATTCACAGAGTGCAAGGAATAAATTGCCTGAGAAAGCTTGTCCTGTCCTGCTTGTTTATTTGTTTGAGTAACACACTTGGACTTGTAAACACCAGTGCTCCAGGTGAGAAGTCATTACTTTCTCACAGCTATAATAGCTGTAAGACACTTAACAAGGACTGTCAGTTGTCTCACTTTTCCACATGCACAGAGAAAAGGGACATGTATTTCACACTGTGGATAGTGTAAAATAAGAATCAAAGCCAGGACATATCAAACACTCCCAGAAGAGTTTATAAATGTATATTTTAAAATATATCATGCAAATAGGAACTAGGAGATCAAATCAAGCTCTTAGTTTCCCTATATATGTGACACATTTACAAGAAAAGACGTGAAGGTACGACTTTATTTCTTAATTACACTTGTGTAGTGTATAACCTTGTCAAGAGGAAGAGCTCTTAGTGGTTTCACTTCCTCTTGCAGAGTCCTTCACTTTGTTTTATGCTCAACATGTATGAGATCTAAAATAAAGGAAGTGTCCAATAGTTTGTGCCTTTGCTACAGAAGTGTTGCAACATTTTCTTTTTGGTGCAATGCTTCTGCAGGCAGAGTGGAAGTGAGGAGAGGCCCAGTCCAAAGGTGGAGGTACAGGGAGCTTTGGCCCAGCCCAGGGACTTGTGTGCATGTTGGGAGTCCAGCTCTGCATAATCCAGTGCAGGCTTGGGACACAAACACTGCTCTTTGGGGGGTTGTGTGCACAACACCTGCTGGTTTATAGTACTTACAGTCAGCTTCCATAGCTCCGTAATTTAGAGTACATTTGGTGAGTGAAATTTTTTTATTGACCGTCTGTGCTAATGCCTTCTTGTAAAGGGTTCGCCTGAGGGCAGACCCCAGACTCCCACGGCTATATTCTTCAGAGGATATGAGATGGCAAAAACAAGGCTGCAAGTTTGAAAAATGATTACATAGTTTATTTCACTACTACTACTACTAAGAATAGAAAGAAAAATAATAATAAAAATATTAATGCATAATATACAAATAATATTCTTCTCCCAATACATCCTAATCTCTCTCACTGATCACGCAAAGGACATAAACATGAGATTCTGATATTTTGATTAAGAGTTCTTATTGCCACTTTATGGGATAAAGAGTTCTTTCTGTCGYGCAGTGGGGTTCATCCCATGGAAGATAGCTCCCTACAGAGTGTCTTCAGCGTGGTCCCAAACCTTCAGGAAAACCGCAGCCCGCCTAGATTGTGTAGTGGTGTGTCCTCTGTCCCACAATACACCTACTGTTTGTGGGTCACAAAAAGGTCTGATGGGGTTAAGCTTTAAGGATAARTCATCCCAGCCTAAAGGCACCAGTAGTACAGTCTCTCGCTCTCACTCGTAATCTCCAAAGGCTGCAACTTCATCTGCTCACAACATAAAGTGTTCTTATTCTCAGGCTGTGAATTTCAAATCCCCCAATGTCTCTACTTTGTGAATTACAGAGAAACTTAGTTTGGCTGTATTACAGATCACCCCTAGCTCACAGAAAGGTGAATCCCGATGGTGGTAAAGATGGCTTCTTTGGTATTTTCTTGCCACTTCTTTCTTCTTCCTCGACATATGCTGGTAGCCATATTTAACCTCTTCACGTGACTTGCTTCCCTTTCTCTCTGACTTGGAGAAGAGGATAATATTTGCAGAAAATGCCTACAGAAGAATTTGTAACAGTTCACATGTTCCCATCAGATAATTCAGCTGGTTTTCTCCCCCTCAAATCATACAGCTGTGTCTCTGGTCTATATCAGCAAAGGCAGCTTCTTCCAAACCCGAGCTGCGGCGTCTGCACTGGCAGCTTACAGAATTTACAACAGTTTATTAGCTGCTAATTAACTCACGGCAGTCACCTTATCTCTGCAAGGTCACCCTTTGATCTCACCCATCCATCTGCGAAAGGGAAARGAAGGGGGTTTTCTCAGCTGGTCTCTCAGCYGTCTCTCTTGGCTTGGCTCCTGCTTGGTGTTGGTCCAGATGGCAACAGGCCAGCTTTCTCTCGGGTCCAAATGGAGCAGGACCGGTGGGGGGAGGCTGGGGGCCCCTGCTGGGCCTCCTGGGGGCCACTGCCGCCTGTGGATGAGGCAGGGAGCAAGTCAGTAGCTACTTCATGGATGGTTTTTTTATAACATTCTTTCCACAGAGGAGTATCCTGAAATCAAGTGGCTTATACAGCTGTCCATCACCTGTTTTGACCAATCAGATTTTTTCCACACCAGGTCAAACTGTAACAGTTATTTTATTTATTTTTGTTTGGTGTTTTGCATTCAAACTAAATTATTTGTATAGTTTGTAAAATGAGAAAAATAAACAACAAAAGCAGCTTGTCTGCATTCTGAAAAAATTGCAAGGAATAAGGCACATGAAAGAAAAAGATTTGTTAGTAGTTTTTATGCTTTTAAACAGATACACCTGCTTTATTGTTAATTTCAAGAGTATGTAAAGAAGTTCTTTAAGAATCACCATAAGCTGAAGTAGAAGAAATAGCATAGCTAGTTGAATGGATTCTTTTGGACTACTTCTGTTTCCATAAAAATCAAGGCATGAATTTATGTGATATTTCTGCTGGTGTCTGTTCTAGGACAGGATGTTGCAAATAAAATGCACTTTAAAAGCTCTTGTGGTTCGATTAACARCTTCTAAAAGATAGCACATCTGAAACTAGAGAGTGGAAATTTCAATTTGTCATTACTCAGATGGAAATATCAGGAAGGAGGAAGAAAGCCAAGCAATGTGGCAAATAATAAACTAAATCATCTGAAATCTGTCAGTATTATAATCAGGGGAATATCAGAGATATCTTCAAGTTTATGAGTCAGTAATAAGTGGAGAGTCTATAAAACTGTGGATTGTA
Source organism: Amblyornis subalaris (assembly GCA_018881555.1). Classification (NCBI taxonomy): domain Eukaryota; kingdom Metazoa; phylum Chordata; class Aves; order Passeriformes; family Ptilonorhynchidae; genus Amblyornis; species Amblyornis subalaris. Next base: position 2,788,127 of record JACAXG010000062.1, on the reverse strand, counting down.
TGGTGATCAGTTCTACAGGTATGCTAATCAAGTCACATATAGTGATAAAAAAGAGATATAGAAGTAGCAAGCATGGAACTATACATATAAATGATAGAAAAAGTAATTGCAGAAATAACTAACATAAGCTACATTGTAAGACATCTAGGAGAATAATGAAGTAAACCAATAGGATGAATGCAAGGTATATGACCAAMACAGATGAAGATAATAGGCTTAAAAAGGAAAAGAAAAAAAATACCTTCTCAGTCATGGCTGAATGAGAAGAGAAAAAACAGAAACCTGCAGAAAAGGTATGACCTCATTTCAYACAAGCAGTAGCTTCAGGAAGCTGGTATGATGGAAGTTTATCTCTACTGAGGATCAGGGGCATTGGGAATGATTACATGCTACTTACTTGTAACACATGAAGGATATGAGGCTCAGCCAACACAAGTAGGAGGGAGAAGTTTTTGGGAGACCAAAGGGAAATATTGTTTTCACATAAGCCATTACTACACTGTGGACCTCTTCACCTCACAGTAACAGGAAGTCAAAAGTCTAAATGGCTTAAAAATSCAATAGATAATTTTTTGGAACAAAACCTTGGAGTTTGACTGCTAACCTACTGATTCATAAAAGCTTTTACCAGATAGAAGAGCATTCGCTACTTGCCCTGTTTCTTACTTTTCTTCTTTTTCTAAATATATGCTATTAGCTGCTGTGGGACTTTGGGCTAGACTGTTCTTTGGTTTGATCGCTTATGGAAATTGTGATCAAGGAAGCATTTTAGGCAAGAAAAAAGATGTCAATAATTTGAACTTGTCATTGCTTTCTTTTTTTCTTTTTTATGCATACATATACCCCTTAAAGTATAATTTTAAGCAGATGAAGAAAGTTTCTTGTTTATTTCTAAACAGGGTTTAGGAATTTGTTATCAATCCATCAGTGTTTGAGTAATAACAGAAAAGTTTTTGCTTTACATTTGAGTTATTTTATTAACTAGCAGAAAAAAGAAACTCAGAAAAGTCAAGTTTGGTAAGCTGAAGTGTGGGAGACAGACAACAGGCTCCCTGTTTACCTCTCCCTTGAGGTGGGTATCAGCAAAATACAGCAATGTGGGCATTCTTCAACAGCATGATAAAGGGATAATGAGTCTTGKTCATGTAAAAGTGGTATTTGAGTATGTAAAAAGGCTTCAGACTCAAGAATAATATAAATCACTGTAAAGTTTTGGACATTCTTCTCTAAAGTGAAAATACATTCAAATTATGAAGCAATTATACAGTTTTTCTAAATAAATTTTCTAAATAAATATGCAAGAAGTACTGTCTTCTGAAATGAAAAATAATTATTATGCTCCAGGTTTAATTTTAACCAAATATTTGAAATTAATCTCTGTACAAATCAACAATTCTATAAGGAAATCCAATTTTATTCCTACTCAGACAACCAAATGAATAACAGAATAGAATAAAATCATTATTTTCAAGAAAAAATAGCCTTCTAGATCTGTGTAATAAGAGATACAGGTTGATTTCTATGTATGTGACCTACATACTTTTGAGCTGTTTATTCTTCTTGTTAAGCAAAAATAATTGAATGTTTACATTACTGCATAAATGGTTGCTAAAGAAGCTTAATTCCTTTCCATTTTGGTCATTCATGTAATTTCATGTCGTTAATATAGTTGTTTAATGAAACCTGRGTCCAGAAGTCAAGAAATTTAGATTGGATTTCATTTAGCACTAAGGAGTCAAAACAAGCAACAAATCAAGCTTCAGACACTCGAGCCATTGAAAATAACCATCACAAGCAGCACCAAACTCTTACAATGATTATAGGATGAATAGTGTTCCAGTCCTTATGGACGCTGACAGTGAATACCTCTTACRAGCACATATTTCTGTATTCAGGCTGTTTCCATATGTTTATCTGCTGTTCTCAAGGCCCTCTTAAAAATGAGGTGTTGCATCTCATGAGGGTATCATGGGAGCACAACGTAAGGTACAACAAGTACTTGCCATCACATTTAGTCAAATAATGTGAAAGRTATTAGTTTTCCTGCACTGTGTGTATAATTCAATAGCAAGCTTATGCAGCCTAGACTGGATCTCCTCTCAGGCTTTTAGTTTGTTTCCAATAAATGACTGTTTGCATACCAAAACATATAAATAATATTATGGTAGATAACTGAAGTAATTGTCAGAGTCCAACACTTTCCAGCATTTCTAATCAAGATCTAATCAATCCAGCATTTTTAATCAAGTTTTACACAAAGATGTGTCTGCTGTGCTTCATCCACTGAACACCAGCAAAGTTTACCTATACAGATCTCAAAAAATTTTTTGACAAGTAACCTGTGTAGCGGTCTCAAATGGATATTTTTGACTATCCCTGGTAACCACTGAGGTTACAAAAGACCTCCACTAGGATGATGTATATTATGTTTCTTATTTTCCCTGTAATTTCATAAACATATGAGTGTGTGTGCATGTGGGTTTGTGTGCATGTGTGCATGTCTGTGTGTATGTATTGGCCCAAAATGTATGTATATATATATATATATATGTATATTTATGTACACGTGTGCATATATGTATTCATCTATATACGTATGTACTACTGAAAGCAGTTGTTCCATTGCAGTTCACTACCTAATTCTGAAAACAAAACCACCTCTGCAGTCATCTTAGTATTTATTCACTGCAGACTACCAGACTGATTGAAAGGGTATAGAGAGAAACCCTCCCATAACCATGCAAGGTAGTTCATGTAAATCCTGGCAGAAACATATTGGGAGAAATTTTACGCTATGCACTGCTATTTCCCATTTTGTGTTTGTTCTGTGAATAGACTCAAACTCCAGGACCATTAGACCAAAGTATTTAATGAACTAAGTCCAAATTAGCAGCAGGGAATGGCAACTTTTTTGCTGATGGATGTTACGATTCCAATATTAAAATTTTTAGAGAGATGCCTCTGCCCGAATTAAGGTGCAAACAAGACCATATGCAGAAGTCAATAGCATGGATTTTATTTAACAGTGAAAGTGAGAGAGAGAGAGGGAAATAGGAAAAGAGGTGGTGGGAGAGAAAGTGAGTGACAGAAAGACAGATTAAGTAGAAAATATCACCACTCCATGGGTCCCAACAGCATCCTGTTGATCCACTTCTTCTGGTCTTCTTGGTGGTGAGGGTCTAAGAACACACAGAGTGCAAGGCCTCAGGAATGAGCCTGGGGGGCACTTTGTAGGTCTTTGATGGATTATGACACCTCCTGAGCTGCCTCTCACAGGAATGTCCTGTGTGCATGTGGCCTTTGGGGGGGAAATGTGTGTGTGTGGTTACGACTGAGCCAGTTTGTGTAAGGGAGGTTGGGTGTTCTCTCTCTCTGACCAGAGGTTATGCCACACACCCAACACTCCTTTTTTGCGGGGGGGAGAGTGTGCAAACCTGGCCTCAGCAGATGAGTCTGTGGGCTGTGGCCTCCCCCACTCGGAACCAAGCCAAGGACGATTTTCAGGACAGCTGCTGGGTTTGGCTTTCCTCTGGCTACATTCTTCTCCCTCAGCCTTGTTCACTTCTCCCTAGACCTGAGATAATTGGACAATAGTGTCACCTTTATCTTATCTTGAGTTCCCTTAGGCAACTTCACTCACAGTCCAAAGTTCCTGTCAGGAGACATATTTCAGGAGGCTGGGCTTTGGTTGTCAAAGCTTCTTTCTACAGTTTTGCCATAATGAGCAAAAACTCCTTCATAACAATGTTTAAGCCATTAAACACAACATTTCAGTCTCTCACAATGGTGAAATAACTTCGCAATCTAACACTGTAATTTAAAACAAGCCTTCCTTGTTTCTCATGATCATGGCTTGCAGGCACTCCACGGATGTATATTTTTCATGTTTTTTGTCATTTTGGGATATGGTATTGCCATGGTTTAACATCAGTAGGCACCTAGGCACCCCACAGCTACTCAGTTGCTCCCCCCAAGGCAYGATGGGTAAGAGAATCAGAAGTGTAAAGGTGAAAGAATTCATGGACTGAGGTAAAGCAAAAGCTTCAGACTCAAGCAAAGCAAGACAAGGTATTCATTCACCACTTTCCGTAGGCAGGCACATGTTCAGCCATTTCCAGGAAAGCAGAGCTCCATCACAGGTAATGGTGACTGGGGAAGACAAACACCATTACTCCAAAGGTCTCCCCTTCCTTCTTCTTCCCCCAGATTTTATTGCTGAGCACAATATCAATATAGTCTGTGATATTCCTTAGGTCAGTTGGGATCAGCTGTCCTGGCTGTGTCCCCTGCCAAACTCTTGACCAGCCCCAGCCTCCTCACTGATTGGGCAGTATGAGGAGGAAAGGAGAAAAGACCTTGATGCTATGTAAGSTCTGCTCAGCAATAGCTAAAATATCTCTGTGTTATCCACATGGTTTTGGTYGCAAATCCAAAACACAACCCTATACCAGCTGCGGTGAAGGAAATTAACTATATGCCAGCCAAATACTTTCACATATTTGGGTAAAATAAATCCTACAATACTTCCCAAAGAATCTGAAACTTCTTCATTTTCTACCCAGTGAATATTAGGGCAGGTTAGGACCTTAGTGAAATTCTTTCTGAGTTTCACTTCTATTAATATGTCCTCTTCATTGCAAGAATTTTGCATGAACTTTTGCATAACTCAGAGTTGATAAAAAGACTCAACTCTTTGCTCTCAGATTATCTGTTCATTACTGAGTGTCTGATAACTTTATAGGATCTTCTACTGCTGAGATTTTCAGATGAGGAAAATMTGCTGCAGTGATGTCAAAATATAGTGTTTCTGTAATTATTTTAGTTCTTTTACCTTGTTTCTCCTTCTTCTTCTGTTCTTGAGATTTTAGTATTATAGGAGATAGCACCAAATCCATAAAGAATTTCTATTTCATTTCCCGCTGTGTATGTGAATCCCTTTTTTTTGTTTATTTAATATGCAAGCTAAATCTGCAATTGACTGCTGATCTATTGCATTATTGAAAACCGGGGTAAATATTTCTTTTAYGAATATTGCATTGGAAAGAGTTTTGTTGTTATTTATGGATAACTTGAAACAGCTTCTTAAAAGAGGATTCTAAAAAATTAAAACTGGTGTCCCTGTTACATGCAATTGTTTATTTTTAACCTCAGAAACTGTTGTCCCTTTTTCTGTGTTCCAGCTGCTAAGCACGGTAGATAGTTTGTTATGAAATAAGTATCAAGGTAGCCCTTGATGTCTGCAGGCTAAGACCACTAGGATCAAAGGAAAACTGAGTTTCTGGAACAAACATAAGTGTTCTAGTCTAATATTTGGCTATCTTTCAAGTATAAACAAAATTATACAGTTTTATGCTGCATTGGCCAACACAAAAAATCCAAAAAACACAGCTGCCAGAAAGACACAGCTGCGTATTTGTGTCTACTAATCCACCTGATTAGGATTCAGTGCTAGACAATGGGAAAAAATCTACTCCCATGTAGATAAGATATATCTGTAAATTCAAATAAGAATAAAATTTGGCTTGATTCACTATTTCTCTATTATTCTCTAATCGTTTGCTCTTACTTTGCAACCAAACTCCCTCAAAACAGTCAAGGGGTTTTTGTGTTAGTTTTTTTTAATTTTGATTTTTGTTTTTACTTTTATTTTTTATTTTTTAATTCTTTGGGGAAGCAAAACATCTAGATGATTGGGGGGTTTTGAGGTTTTTGGGTTTGTTTTTGCTTTCTTCCCCCACCCCTCCTCCCCTCCAATTACTCACTTGGTGAAGTAAATAAGCTTAGAGAAAAAGGAAAGATACTTTGCTTTTAATAATGGATTACAGCAAAACAATGAGTGATCATTTCCAAGTCTGCTGTCACACTATCAAAAAATGAGACTATCAAGAGTAAAAAGTGAGGACCAAAACAGTAGTCTTCAAATTTGCAGAGGTAGCTACAGAGTGGAAGATAAACTCGTTTCCTCAGTCACTTTGGTGAAAACAAAAATKAACTGATTTAAGTTGCAAGATAACAGTAAGAACAAGTGTCTTAAGTGTACAGAATATACCAGAGAACCTTTCCTAGGAATGTTGTGGGTTGCTCATCATTAAAATATTTTAAAAGGATTAGACAAGCATCTGTCTTGAATTACACAATAAAAGTGTTTCTGGGTGTCCTGGTTTGAAGGACAGGTGTCTGTCAAGGAGGGTGGGAAACCTTCCTTGAATAGAGAATGACCCCCCTCCCTCCTCCAAATTACTATACCTTTGAAATTAAGGGGCTCTCAGGCAGAGATGTGGTAAAAAGAATAACAGYTCTTTACTAGGGTTACATATCTGTATATCTGTATAACAAGGCAGTTAAACGGCAACAAGAAGAGAACAGACAAACCCAGTAACAGTCCWYTSTCTGTCATTGGGCGATTCTCCGTTGGGGCAGAGAGGCTGCAGTGACTCCCCCGCGGCTGCAGGGGGCGCTGTGGCGCGAGCACGGTGACCTCTCCACGTGGCAATGGCGGCTCCGGCGAGCAGGAGAGGGAGAGGGGTGATTGCTCCCAGTGCGAACCCACGGGGCAGCAGCCCGGCTCAGCACCAACCTCGGCAGCGGGCAGCGAGCAGAGCAGGCAGGCAGGGTTGACTGGGGAGCAATGGACCTCGGTATCACCCACTGAGGGGCCAGCAGAAGGCAGGAACAGCAGAGATGAGCAGACCCCGGCGCTGACCCACATGGAGCAGAAACCCAGGCTGGTGGCAGAGACRGCAGAGGCGAGCAACTCCCGGTGGCGGAGGCACCCTCACGGAGATGTCACAGTGTATCCGTGCTCTGGAGTGAGCGGGTGGAGACGTTGCAGCATAGTGGTGTTCCCGGAGCAAAATCAGCACTCACTGCAGACACGACCGTCCTCCCCGAACACCGAGTGGAGAAGAGAGAGCCGAGCCTGGTCTCCACCCACCTCTCGCCAAAGTCTCGAGCAGTCCACCTTCATCTCTCACGATGATAAGCTGCAGCCTCTGGGGAAACAATCCCCTTGCCAATATGTCCAGGTCTTTGTTTTCTTTAATTGGGGAAATTGTCCTGGCCTCTGGGCTGGGCAAGCGAGCCCTTTTGTCCTTAAATATTGTCCATTCTGGGTGATCAGCGCGGAATGCGGTTGGACAGATAACTTTCTTTGTTCTTAAGTACCACCCATCAGTTCCTGGCCAGCCCCTCCCTACCTACACAGCCTCCCTGCTACATGGGGGAGAGGAAACAAATTTTCATTTTTTCGAACCCGTAACACTGGGTTTACTGGAGGAAGATTGACAAGATATTCTGACATCCTGATCCAATCACATTTTCCATAATTCAGTGAAAAGCAAATGCTTTTCACAGGGCAGATTCAGCTTTTAATAGTTCCACACCTTTAATGCATCAAATGCTTTATGGTTTGACTTCATTTTATGTATAGTGATACTTCATTAGGCAGTTAATTTGCAGAAGGGTTTTTTAAAAAGAAAGATACTGATAAAAGGAGATATGGACTAACGTATTTTGGAAAGTCATTGAAAAYGTCTAGGGCAACCAATGAACTGATTTTATTAATGACATACCACTGTAACCAAAGCAGAAATCTGTGACAGCTACAAGTACACTAAACAGGATCTAATTAATAATATCTTGCCTTAAACCCAGATATAATGGATACTATAACAGTGTAAACAACAACAGTATAAACATTATTCAGGATGTCATAATGAGACACAATATGTAAGTATTTTACCTAAGCATGTGAACATTGTGACCAGCAAAAGGGGAAAATATTCATGTACTGGCACTTAGGAGGTATCCAAGTAACAAAAATTGCTGGATAAAGAGCAAGATGAGCCCAAGAGACTGTGGATCAGGTGGGACACCCTGATCAGACTGGCAAAAAAAAATAAAGATAAGCAATATGGGGAGCAGACAAGACCCCTTTAAGGGAAGGGCACAATAATGTAAAACATCAGCATGAAGAAGGAAGAAGATGTTTCAGTTCACATTTCTTTGTTAAAGCACTCTCAAACCAAATCACCTTTGTGTCTGTGACCTAAGACCATCAAGACTTGTAAGATCAGTGCTAAACATATGGTATTAGTTCTGTGGTATTGTATACTCACACCTAGTCTAGTTAGTAGTTAGGAAATAACATGTAGTGAAGACACTTAGTATTGCATAAGAACTGACCACTCCTATGATGAGTGAATGAAAAAAATTAGCAAGGTTTCTACCTCGAGTTTAAAGCTGGTCTGTGAGCCTTCTAAACACTTCTTGCACAGAGATCTCTAGTTCTTCAATTAACTGGGACTCAATTATAACACTACTTAAGCTGCATATTGTCTGTCTTCAAGTCTTTAGTTTTTAAACCTCTAACTTGAATTTTCATTGCGTTATTCTCATATGCCATGAGAATAATTATTTCTTTACACAATTCTTTACTTTCAGTCTGTCTTAAGCTATCTTAGATTTAGAAAAACAGAAACTGAAATTGCTTTGATGATGATGATAGTATTTTCACATGCTAAGATGCTGGTCATGCAAAATACTTGGGGATGTTACTAATGCTCATGGTCTTATAGAAGTCATAAACCTTTGAAGGACTAGGTTCTGATATCAAGAGAAGTCCTTGTGCAACAGAATAGCAGAAGTGGRCATTTAGTTATAAATATGAATCAAGAATCCTTAATTGAGGTTGAGAAGCTTAGAATTATTTTTTTTTAGAAAATTGCCTGCAGCTGTAAAAATTAAACACCATCGTGATTTATAGAAAAAAAAAGGCAGGCTTTTTTGAATCTGTAGAAAAATAATTATTTGTTCAAATACATTATCACACACAGAATAAGATACATAGATAAATATTTCAAAAGGCAAAAAAGTTAAACCAGGACAAATTCCATCAATGTCACGCTGTTCATAGAGTCCTGAGTCATATATTTTCAATTCCATTCAAAACAACCAGAAAGATATACTTTGGTGAAAATATAATGTAGGATGTATTTTATGGAAATATTTTGATAAACAGGAGACATTAGCATTTCTTTATTTCAAAATGTGTGGAGAATCCCTAAATCCAGTGTGGTTTTCACATTTCTCTGATAAAGGCTTGTCATCTAAGTCCTGAGAACTTCTAAGGCTCTATCCTTATACTGAAAAGGAAAAGAAAAGAAAAGCAGCTTAAAGAGCTTAAAATCCTGATAACTGTATTAGAACAGAAATTCACAGCATAATTGGTCCTAAATTTAATTACATGAAGTATGCAGGGTGAAGAAGATCACTGCAAACAAAGAATGAGTATAGGGGGTTAAGCTAAGGTCACAGGAGAAACTTCAACTGCACAGTGAGGAAAAAATGGTATGAAAATGTGTCTGCAGAATATAAATGCTGGGATAATTGTCTTGGCTTCCACAAAAACTTTGAAGACGTGAGAAGTAAAATGGCAAAGGTGTTTGCTGTAGCTGAGATATGAATTTTATATCAGCATTTTATACTTGAACTTATCAAAAGTGATCAYATGTCTTGCTGATGCTGGTGTTTACAATTTCAACCAGCATCCAAAGAGAACAAACACAATTTCCTGGCAGTATAGCTGGGTGAAAGGAGATTTAAGAAATCAAGAATTCCAAATCTAATAACCACAAGTACCTTAGACTTCTGTTGGCAAAATAGATAAACTGTAGAACAATCAGGTACATTAAGAAACTACAGAAGATTGTTGTATTCATTTTGCCATCTCCCATCTAAATAATTCACTTGGATTTCTTGAAGAACAAGAAGGTTTTACATACTCTGGCAGTTCTCAGAATATTGGGAAATGGTGAATATTAGAACAGATGAATATCACATAATAGACTTTTAGTGGAGTAAAGCAGTAGAAAGCTGCAGCAAAAGGAGCCGCAGTTTATCTTATTGAAGACAAATGTACTAAACTGTGAAGAAAACTCCTTGAATATCTGAAAGGGCTAAGACAACGCCAAGTCTGCAAAGGAAAGACATTAGATTTACAGTTAGACTTTGGTTTAAGCTTCAAGTAACAGCCTGAACTGATCAGTCTTAATGAAGGCTATGAAGTAACTGTACATGTTTTTCAGCCAGGGCAGAGAATAAGAACCACAGTAGTTTACAGACCTGAATGTATTTTGCCTCATTTCTGCAAAGGACTCTATTTAAATGCAAAGGCAGCTGCAGCCCAGCTGACAAGGGGTGAACCACTGTCACAGGAATGCACTGCATTGCCTTCACCATTAGAAATATATTCTCTGGATATTATGCTGAAACACTTCTTAGTTGCCTTTGCAACTAATTAATGTTCTTTTCTATTTCTATATTGTGAGATCTCGTCCATGCTGCATATGCAGAAGTGCAGGTAATATTTCAGTATTGGTGCAAAAGTACCCTCAGAACTTGTTGTAAGAAGTTATTGAAGGGAACTGTTTTCTGCMTTGAAAAAAAGTGTTCAAAATATATTCTTTATAAAGTGGCACAATTAAATATTATTAGAAAAGACAATGGAGTAACCATTTTGGAAGCATACAAGGTGCTGCTAGTTTAAAACCAAAGGAAAATCTATGAATTAAAGCTGGTACTGGAGCACAAGGGGGTTCGGCCTTTGTTTTTTGTCAGGGCAGAGCCCTAGATTTTTGACAGGCGCCCTTTTTTCCACCATTTCCCATATGTAAGTCATTCACATCCTGAAGATCTGCAAGGTTAATTCCCCCACACTTTCAAATTTGCAAGAAGTTCATTAGCTAGGGTGAGCACCATACAATCATACATGAAATAACGTTTAACATAATCTTGTTATTCTGGAACTGAAAACAGATAGCATGAAATTGCGCTACAAAGTAAGATATATGGGAAGAACAATCATGAGAGATTTTGGGCACTGCTTGCTCGTGTAAAGATAAGCAAATCCTGTTTCACTGGTGTCACAGAAGTGGCATGCACATATACAAACACTAGAATGGAGTCCAGGTTTTTATTTAAGCTGAGGGTTTTCTGTGCTACTAGAAGTGCTGTAGAACAACTAAGGCTAATCATCAGAGCAATACCAGAGTAGGCCTGAAGCACCTGAACAGCTGAACAGACAAAGATTATATTTTTCTCTCACACACTCATGCACGTACACAGTCTCACTGTAGTCTGTGGCAAAATTCTCTTGGGCTAGAAATGGGTCAAGCTAGATGGTGTTAAAGCTTATCTACATAATACTTCTGTTCTTGAGTCTTTGGTTTTCCGGCAGGAATCAACATCAGGAAAATTTTTCCTGCTGCTCAGTTGGAGCCAGTATTCAAACTGCCTGTGGGGAGCCGGTTCCTCCTGCTGACCCATTCACTAGGTGAGCAAAGACGGTGGCTGGTGTGCTTGATTCATTAATTTAATTTAGACAGAATGTAGTCTTCCTTTCTCTTGGATCCAAGTATTAATAGCAAACTGCTTCATTACATCACCTCACACTCTATTTCCTCTGAACCTGAGGATTGTTATTATAATTATAAATGCCATTTAAAATAAATGCAAATGCATTTTGGATTGCAGATGTTAAAAATATCTTAAATGTCAATAGTAATATGAAATTTAGGGGATGATTTTCACCTTTCCAGTGCTTTCTGGGGCTATTTTCAAGGTTTCTTTTTAAAAGTGCTTCAATGAAAAATACTGAAAATATTTTCTTAAAGATTTTATCTCTGCTTTTGAAAAGAGAAAGTGTGAAAGAAGCAACGTGATGCCTTTTTCATTGTCACAGAGCTTGCACACTTTGCAGGATCAATGATTCAACACAGCATCAGAAAGCCATTAATATGTGGCTGCCAAAATGGGCTTTGAAGCACAACCACCAACTCAGAAAGACAGAAAAGGCCCACATACGGTTTTAGGAAAGCCATATCTGTGTAAAAAGCTCTTAGTGTAGACTAATCAATTGACAGCCTTCCCAGGTCTAGAGATATTTTCATCTTTGTGGTCTTTTGTATTTGTATTAATGATACAAACGTGTATATAGTGTAAACACGAACCCATAAGTACATCTATACTTCATCTCATGCATTCTGAGTAGACCATTCAAGTCAATAGATGGTCATATTGTGTCAAAATAAATCTATTTTGCAAATCTTTGCAGAAGACGTGTATGCACTAATCAGGCTTTGAGTTGTAACTCTTCCTCTAGTAACAACATTGATGTTGAAATATATTTTGCAGAAATCCAGATTTATTGATTTCAGTGCATATCAGCTAGAAGAACAGGCTCAACTTGTATCTTAAAAATAATAAATAGAAAGCCACCCAGACTTTGGAGAACTAAAAGGTTATCTAAACTGTATTTTTCAGGTTTCTTAACGACTGCTAATGAAAATTTATACATTTGACACTTCTACATCATGAACTGGAAGGATTAAAGAAAATGTAAAAAATGGTAAGGTCCTGCATTTTTATTTTTTTTTTTCTCTACTACTGTTTTGTGGTGTACCATGATAATTTTAAAAGTGATCTCTGTAATCTTTATCTGTCATGGAAACAAATTCATTCACTGGGTGGCTGAGCAACATGTGGTGAAATAAATTTTTCAGAAGTCTATCCTCGGAAGGCTGCTATCCATTACTGTTACAAGTTTGCCATGGAAATGGCTTTACTGCTACGCAGAGTGTATAATAAAATTTAAGGTCCTGTGAAAGATGCATTAGAACAATAAATATAGTTCAAATAATGTATTAGTGTATTAGTGACAAAATATTGCTCAATGTGATATGTTTGTTTATTCTGACAATTTTTTGAGTTTATCRAAGTAAATGTAGAACTCCTTAAATCTGGAAGTTAACCCAAAGAGTAGTAATAAAATTGAAAAATTATGCACAAATTGATGTATTCACATAGCATGGGGATTAGCATTTTTTCATTTTACCTATATATAGTACCTAGAGTGCCAGACTCTGGCAGATGTGATCATCATAAATCAAAACATTCATCATAGTCAGCTACCTGATTCCATCTTAACTCTTCCAGATGTTCACTGTCTATACTTTAAAAGCACATTATGGATCATTTTCATCTTTTCAACCAGGAACATCAAAGCCTGTATATCTACTACGATTACAATTAAGGCCTGATCAAACAAGGCACTGAGTAGCCTCAGCACACAGCCTTATTTACAAGAAAGCACTCATGTCTCTGAAGATGTGTTTTGGAATACCATTGCTTTAAGTGGGACTTAAGACCAAGCTTAGATGCAGGCACTGGCTTTAAACCYGTAATGAGGTGTGGGTTGATGGCAGTTATATTGCAAGTCTGTTGTTCTTGCAAATAATTCCAGCCTTATAATATTTGCCACTGACATATTATATTCAAACAGTTTGATTGAATACCAAATGGATAATACAATAACTACTCTAGTGAAGCAACAACTTACCTTTTCCAAGTTTTGCTAGGTTCCTTGAATTTCAATTCACCATTGATGCTTAAATATGAAAAGAAAGAAAGGTGTCACTTGTCTGACTAAATAAAAATAATACTTCATCCATAAGAAAGCCTTTAGTCTTTCTCATTTTTCAGCAGAAGAAAATAGGTGAAGATATTTAGATAAATACTTAACCTTAAATAAAATTTCTCCGTAAGAACAGGTTCTTGCAAGCTAACTTCTCTGGATATCAGTCTGTGTCTGAGTAGCAGACACACATTATGCAGCCTCAGGCTTTAGAGTTTTGCACTGTTTTGTTCCCACTTGACAAGGCCTCTCCCTTGGGTGTGTTCCTGGGGTTTAACCCAGGCGGTGAGTACTTTGTATATGCATGCTGCCATCCACCTGCTTTATGTCTTGAGTTCAATGCCTGAAAGTTCAGACTGCAACGGTCACTTCCATATTATGCTTCAGACAAGCCTGCTGGTTATCAGATCCTCTAATTTAAACTCTCCAGTGAGTATGTTCTGGGGGAAAGGGGATGATGGTGGAGTGGGGAAATATGCGTAGCAAAGAATGTTCTTACAACATTCACTTTGTGGCATTATGTCCTCAGAAATTATGAATTCACTACCAAATGTCAGGCTTTCTGTGATGTATTCCCTGCCCATTCTGGTTTCACCTTTTATAAATTGAAAGTATCTCAACATGTTAGACTGGAAAGCTCATCCTGTCCTCATTCCTCCTGCATGATATGACTATTATGTTCTCTTCTATGCATATCCACACTGCTCATGCCAGCAATATATATTCAAAATTGGTTCCCACTTTTTTATCCCTGTCTTTTGTATGGCAAGTTTGCCCTTTTCTCTGCAAAGGGTCTTTGAGCCAACAATTCGTTGTTTCATGAAAATGCGGAAGTACATGAAAGATAAACAGCTAATTATCCTTGACTATAGCATTGACCATTTCTAAACAATAGTTTTTATTGAAGTTTTAAACCATTTTATTGGTCAGAGTAGCTGTCTGAAGTGCAATTCAATAAGCTATCCAGTGCAAGCGAGGTCTTTGCAAAAAATACAAAATGCAGTTCCTACTACAGATGCATCTTGCAATTTGTAAAATGGCCATTAGTCCTGTTTAACATTACAGGGCATCAACAGTATAAATTCTGAGGAAGAATAGACAGTTCTGATTCTTTTTTTCATGCACTTGGTAGCGAAACACTGCAACAACATGAGCCTGTACTTGGCAAAGCTGGTGGAATAGTTTGCTTGACTTCAGTGAGCTTTGTGTGCATCATACTCCAGTTTAACTGTGSGAGCTTCAAAATAAAATATATAGTTATATGGGTGTTTTTAAAGTTAGGATATTATTTTCTAACTGGCCTGTGTTCATGTGTTACTGGGAGAATGGCAGGGAATTACATGTTTCCAGAGAACTTCCTACATTCTGAAATAACACAGCTTCTGCAGGGTAACTTTCTCAAAGTTAACATTTGCTCTAAGTTATGGCTATACAGGTAAGAATTTCAGCAGAACCACATACTTTATAGATAATAGGATGGAATCACAGTTCTGCTAACTCACTGCTAAGAAATGCAATTCTTTATATTCATATTTGATTTTTCTAGTCTGTCTGACCTCTCTTACACTTCCATTTGAGTCAATTGAATATTTTACCCTAACTTACCCTTTGGCTCCAATAAAAGAAAAATGAAACAATATTGGCATACATTGATCTTCTCTCTTTCCATAATCCCTTTGTCAATGTCAAAAGGAATAAAAAGTTACAGTAGCCTTTTTGTAGGATACTGGCATATCTCAGGTGAATGAGAGATTAAATAACTAAAAGTTTCCATGATGAATGAAAAGTAGACAGTGAGTACTTGCTAACGACTAATTTTTAGATATTATCTAAATCCAGTTTATCTAATCCACCTTACAGGATTTAATTATATTTGCATTTAATTAGAATGAAAGTCACTTCTGCCATTAAACACTGCAGAACTGTTTCAACTGTTCTTGTTTCAACCGTTTTTCTCTCCTTGTTTATTAAACAAAAACGTCCAACTTGTGCTTATTAACTAATTTTGATATTACAAGTGGCACTAAACCCTTCTGAGAGGTACATAAATGAAGACTTGCTCTTTCCTCTATTATACCTAAATATTTTTATCAAGAGGGCTAGAATTTACATAAGCATGGTTTAGCAACATGTCAGAATATGGTCATGTTAGAATTAATGAATGAATTTATGTACAATTTAAAAGTGGGTGGTGGTTGTAAAGTTCATTGTGGAATATAATTACAAATGAATGTATAGCAACTCAATAATAATTTTTTGAATAATTTTCCTGAAGATTTTTCAATGCTGTTTGAAAAGAACAATGAAAGAGTGACGTATGTATAGAATTTTCCTCCCAGCACGATACAAAAACATAATGAGCAGAGTCATAAGATGTGGTAATCTGCATGCCTTAAAGTACTGCTTTAAGATGTTCTATATTACAGGATATCAGTATCTAAATATCTCTGGTGATGGACCCAAAGTTATTTTTATTTGACTGGTGAAATTCCTTTCACTTTAACATAAATCTTTTTATCCTGATGTATAAATGATAGTGCAAAATGTCAAGCTTTTTCTTGTTTTTCAATTTTTTTTTATATTATAAACTGAAATCCTTCTTGCAGGATATTTGACTTGATGCTATAACTGAAAATGGTCTCTGGATGAGTACCACAGGCAGCTTAAGCACAGTCAACTGGAGGATCAACATCTTGTGATGCATTCATGGATTCTTGAGTTTGGTGTAAAAGGAATAAAGCATAATGGAGAGTCAGAAGTGGCATAAACCCAAGTTTCATTACATTACCTTACAAGGACAGTATGGTGATTATAAAGCTTATTACCTGTGCTTAGAATAATCTTTCTTGTGAAATATGCAGGTAAGAAAGAAAGTGCTCTAAAAAACCACTGAGAAACATGTCAAAACTAAGTCTGACAAGTACCATAGAATTGCACTGCTGCTACTGAGATATATTAAAAATATGTAGAGTCCCCATCCAATGTAATTTCCATGCCCATTTTCCATTATAATGTATTATTACTTCCCTCAATAATTTTTATTCAGAGCTCTGAGCTATAAACTCTGACACAATTTGTCAGGCGTCTATAAAAAATGAGGAAGTCAAACATTTCATGGATTCTAGATCAGAAGAATACAAAGACTTCTTTAAAAAACTGTTGTCATCTTTGTCTTCTTTCATCTCAGTAATGCATTATCTCTGGATCTAACACTTACTTTCAAATATCCATTGAAAATGTTTCAACGATGTGATGAAACAATCAAAATATATTAAATTCCCACATGTCATCTGAGCCATGCAACCTCATGTCAAATTTGAGCTACGTGTGTTTTCATCAGGTTCTGTCACTGATTTGCCCTACATAACCTTTGCTCTGGATTAAAAATGCCTATCTGGTCAGTCAAAAGTGATCAGCTCATGATACTTGGACTGTTACATTTGTCTCACCCTTTATGTACTGCCCACAAGAAACAAGGTAAGTTCTAGATAGGTTATAGGTTATTAACTCTAATTGCTGATTGTCATTCCGGACTCCAGTCATCTTTTTTTTTTTTTAGGAGTGTGATTCCGTTTTCAGCTCTACAAAGTCAGTTCACTAGAAGGGGAAAATATGATTTTAAATGAAAGTTAATTCCTGATAATTTAGACATACCCAGGAAAATATTAATGTAAACCACACTGAGACATCTGCTCCTCTGACTTAATCCATCTGTGCAACAATGTAGATATAGACATAGAGTAACAATCTATTTAAAAACTCTTTATGGGTGTTTGGATTAAAGACTGGTGTTTGTAGATGCAGCTCTCCATTAGCCCAGGAAGACTTAAGGAGTATCATTTGTTCCTTACACCTTCTTTACCTTTGGTCTTCTAGGGACAGCTGCCTTTCTGGAGGGTGGCCTTTGAATATTTTTGACCCATATAGAGTCTCTCTTGTTTCACTGGTAGTGAATACACAAATTCTGGAATGTATTTTAGAAACATATAAATATCATATGAAGAGAGGTTATATTGACACACATCTTGGCTTGAACTTGCAGACACTAATGGATGTTTAAGGAGGCTGTCAATGCTTGAAGCATCTCTGTTGCAGAAGGGCACTTGACTAAGCTTGTGTTTCTGGTAATTGCCCAACTGTTTGACTCTCCCTAGTAAAATGTCCATGCTAAATCTACCCCACAGCTTTAAACACTCTACTACACTTCCTCAGTCATCAGAATCTAATCTGTATCAGCTTTCAGGCATGTTTTCCATTCGTGTTCTAGATGAGAAGATTTTACCAGTGGTGATCATCATTTGCTACATATTTCTACAATATTTAAACACAATAAGACCCTCATAGGTCAAGTACTGTCTCATAAAATATTAAAGAAAACTATTGGCAATTTGAGGATACTAATTTTAATCAAAACTCTGTCTCAGGTAAAAGATAAGCCTTATTCAGAAAAAATACAGAATAAAAAGGCCACCAAGATCTTGTTTTTCACTTCTTCTTCTTGCCTTCATTTTAGATAAACTGCACTCAAATGGCTCTCCAGTAATTTGGATGCATTTTCTTGAAATGAAGCTCTCCCAGGTGAGACTGTCAATTGACATATATATCTGTGGCTTTAAATTATTTAGGAAAATTCTTCACCCTTTGTGATCTGGTTTTCTTCAATATAACGAGGGTTGGCAAAGGACTGCAAATTGCTCTCAAAATATGCCAAATTCAATATTTCCCCAGCCTACATATGCCTTGCCTAGCCCATCATTCATTCACCATAACAGATACTGCTCTTTTCAAATGAACTAGAATGCTTAGATGTTTGGTCTGTGCTTACTGGCTCTCATGTATTAGGAGGTCCCAGAAAATCGCACCTGGACAGCAACTATTTGCSATAAAGCAATGCTGCAACTCAAGGCCTGACTGAGATTAAGGAGTCAAAGACCTCTTTCTCTCCAGCTGCCACTCTTATTCCAGACATAGCACTAAGAACAGTGGTCACTTACTGTTGGACACCCTCCAGGACAACACACCAACACCACAATGGTAAATACTAACTCCACAGCTGTCACTATCACCCTTTCCCTTCTAAATTATCCATTTCATATTCATCCCCATTCTCTCCATCTCCTGCCAGTGTAGAGAAAAACCAAGGTTTAGGGCTATTTCAGTGCTTTACATTTCCCACGAAATAGCTTTATATCTGGGGCCAGAAGGCTTCAACAATTACTGCAGGAGCAGGCTTTAGAGGAGGCTTTAGAGCCTGCCYTTTGTTAAACAGTGAGCTACTGGTCACAAATTAAGTTCCTCACAGRTAGATATTGGCTCTGATATTATTCAAAATCTTCACAAACAATCTTCATGATGGGATTGAATGCACAGTCATCAAGAGAGTGCAGATCATGCCGTGCTGGGAGGAGAGGTAACACTAAGAGCTGGATGGAGGAGCTTGCTTTATCTTGGCCAAATGGTTGCTTGCAGGTCCTGCAGGTTACCAAAGCTCACCCGTGAGAACAAAAGATGAGCAGTTCCCAGCTGCTGTTCTGACTAGTCACAACAAGGAATGAAATAAAACTATTCCGGCATAAGGAGACTTGACTGCCTAAAACACCCAGGATAGATGAATCCTAACTTGCACTTTTTTTCAGTATGGAAGTACTACCTGTCCTTGCAGAGGGAGGGATGGGGTGAGTAGAAGTGTTTTGAAGCAAAACATCATTAATTTTTGTGGAAGACTCAGTGTAGTGCAGGGAACGACTTCCTTTAGGAAGTCTCTTGAAAAAAAAGACGAATTCTGCATTTAGAATAAAGCTTGAATAGGTTTCTGGAAATGAGATGTGGTATCCTGAATGAAAAAGGAGAGGGGGAAAAAATAAGTAGCAATCCATTCAGTAAGGGTACTGAAAATTGAATACTTCCAAGRGAAATTTGATAGGGTAGGACATGATAGATTTTTTTGAACTTATTTACAGAAAATACATAAATCTTTATTTTGTCAATATAAAGCTTTTGTAAAATTCAAAATACTATTTCATTTGTATATAAATAATCTAAACTTGGTAAAGTAATTTTTAAGAGTTGTTAGGTCCATGATACATCTTTCACATTCAAATATATTCTACTATGGAGGCAGGAAAAGTAGACAGCTGTTATTGTAGTTTACATGCAGGTTTCCATTTCTCCCCATGCATGTCCTACCTCTATGTAGAGAAGTTGTGAGAATTTATTAGCTGTGTAGGGTGAATTGTTGTTTACTTATAAATCAGTTAATGGTCTAAAACACAGCTAACAAAGCATTTTTAGATAAAAAAAGAAAACTAAATATTTCATAATCACTGAAATCAGAGAAATAAAGAACACATCTGTCTCCTAATAATTTATATACTTTTTGGGAAGCAGGAGATTTTTAGTCTCTCCTGCCCTTAGGAAGGGCGTCCTTACTGAAAGAGTACTTTGACCATCAAAACTGAGTTCTGGTTTGAGTGAAGCTAGGCAAAGAACGTAGGAATAGCGTAGCTAAAGTAAGAAGCTACAAAAAGGCTGGTTAGTTTTTCTAAACAGTTAAAGGAAAACTTCACATGTCCCTGGACCTTTTTTCTTAACTTGCTGATTATTACAAAATCCAGACACTTTACAGCAGATTCAGCACACAACTCACGAGCAGAGTTGTAGCAAAAACCAAAGGTATGTGTAGTTCAGTGGCCTGTCTTCAACAGTAATTAGTAATGGATGCCTAATGTAGAGGAGACGTATTGTGATATATCCCTCAAACTTTGTGTCAGCCTCCAGCAGTTTGCAATACAGGGGCTTTATGTTCCAGTGGTGGTTTCTGCATGTTTAGTAAACCTCAGCACATTGTTTTGTGTTGAACTATGCAACTTCCCCTTTCATTTATGGAAACTTTTGTCAATCAGAATGATGTATGGCAAGTAGTGCTACAGCATAACCATGTACCATGTAAAAAGTTACTTCTTTTTACTTTACTTGAATTCAGATCGCCCATTTTTTGGGTGAGTTCTGTCATGTGAAAGGGCTGCTCATTCGCCTCTAAGTTTGCAAAGAGGAAGTTGTCATAGTGTTGTGAGCATTTATTAGGCAAGCCCTTAGATACCAGCCCAACCCTAGAGATCTCCCAGGCTGCAGTAAAGTATATACTGGAGAAAGGTTCAGCTTCTTCTCAGGCTGATCAGGGAGATTCAGCTGGTCACAGTTTAGGTAATGTAAAACCTGTGTAAGGTTACCAGCTCTGTAGCCTTCCATACCAACAATTGAGCTTTTAATTTATGGCCTGTCAAATGCTTCACAYGGATATTCCTCTTTACAACCAAGGTGTTCGTGATCAGGCAGGCTTCTGCAAACCCTGGAGTTGTATTGAATATTCTTTTCTAAAACAGAAAATCTCTCTGAAGACTGATAAATTCTGACAGTGTCTATTTATAAGAAATACTAGGACATGCATGTCAAAGTGGTGATGGAATTTGTTAAAAGTTTGTGTGAGAATTGAAATGTTTTGTCATTTACTGTAACCTCCATTTTAGTGTATCCTTTCTGATGGCAAAGGACTGTGTCTTTCCTTCTGTTCCTCTGGCTGATACTCAGCTTATTGAGGAAGCTTTAATAATAGCATTTAGCTTTTATAGCATTTTTTATCTGAAACTTTAAAGTTCTTTACAGGAGTGGGGACTATTATCATGATTTTTATAGACAGAAGAACAGATTGGATTACACAGTAAATCTACAGATGAATTATGAGCTGTGCTTGGCTTTCTTGCTCTTTAAGCAAGTGTGCTAATCACAAGCCAAATTTATCTTCTAGGAGACCAGTGGGAGATGGGAGGATCTAACAAAGTGAGGACATAATTTTTGAAGTTATCTTTACAGTGGCAGAAGTCCTCCTGTTGCGATGTAAAGATGAACTATAGGCAAATAATAACTGATCTTTTTTTAACAAAGATCAGTGCAAATGAAAGTTCAGCATGATGCATTGAATGCTTCCTGCCCTAATGAGAAGTTCTGCACCACTGTTCCTAACGATGAGCAAGACAGAGGCTTAGTAAGTGTTGAAAGGGTTGGTTACCCTTACCAGTTACAGGAGGGAGATGAGCTTCAAAAAGCATAAAGCAGAACTTGAAGAAAGCAAGAACAGCATTCTCAAACTGAACAGCATTCTCAAACTCAAATTAGTTCAGCATTTACAGAATTCAATGAAGCAGAAAGCTTTAATTGTTAGATTAAGTTAGAGTATATGCTTATATTCAACAGGTGGAAGAAGAGCAATGAACTCAAGTGAAGATTGCTGCACAGGATCATGGCTCACAAAAACCTACAAGGTCTGCCATGTAATATTTACAAATGAAATTATAGTGTGTTATAATTGATAACATGTGTCTGGTCCTGACAAAAACAAGCCCTGCTTTTATTAGTAAAAATGAGACAGAGTAAATTAATTCTTAGTGTATCTACCTTCCTTCTTTCCACAGTATTTTTCCATATCTTTTTGTATTCCTGATCTACTATCTGACTTCCATTTACTGTTTAATTATCTATCTTTAGAATCACTTATTTTCACACAAAGGCATTTCCTTTCAAACAAGTGGATAGCATGAAATGGCATGCACTTTCCATTACATGTATTTTCCTAAAGAAGTCGTCAACAGCCACAGTAGCAAAGGGTAAAATTTGTGGCTTAGAGTAGGGATTCTGCCCCCACTAAAAAACCATGAAAAT
This sequence comes from Amblyornis subalaris, assembly GCA_018881555.1. Lineage (NCBI taxonomy): Eukaryota > Metazoa > Chordata > Aves > Passeriformes > Ptilonorhynchidae > Amblyornis > Amblyornis subalaris. Next base: position 2,765,941 of record JACAXG010000062.1, on the reverse strand, counting down.
TAAAAAGGAAATTGAGAAAGTAGAATTTGTTTTGAATCCAASAGGGACGTGCTATTCTTGGATTAAAAACATGTTAAACAAAAAAATCAAAACTTTCTACTCCATCTGCAGAAGTACCAACATTGTATTAAGACTTTATTTTTACTATATTATATATGTGTACATGGCAGGATTTGTGTGACAAAGTGAGTGAAAGAGGAAAGAATGCAAACTGTGGCAACTGAAAACTATAATAAACCAGCCAGGAATATTTTTCAATAAAATTTGTGAGAGATGTTAAAGCTAACTGTAAGGCTCTTTGAGCACAATAGACACAGAAGCAAGGTGGAGAGTATGCAGGGTTCATGGATAACTGGGATGTTACCAAGGAAGCATTCACTGAAGATAAAAGTCCATTCACCACAGTGGATCACTGGGACTTTCCCACTGTAGAGTACTTCTTTTCTCTGAAAACTTTGGAGAAACAGTGTCAGATGAAAGTGCCAGAACAAAACTTTTCTAAGCAAGTCAATAAAATGGCTAAAAACAATTGCCAAAACCACATTACAACAATAATTGAAACCAAATGGTATTCGTACAGGATTTCTGAAGGAACTCAGATAGGATATTACCAAATAGTAGCTGAGATATGTAATACATTGCTTAATTTGCCAAAGGAATAGAAAACAGTAAGTGTTCCTATATCTTTCCCCTAAGCCTCTGCTTCTGGTGGTTTTCAGAGATAAGAAATTTGGTTATGCAACTGTTTCGTTTCAGCTGGTATGTATATTCATGTGTTCTTATACAACACTAGTTATTTATGATTTAGCAAATGAAACCAAAACCACAGAAATGTCTATCTTCTGTTCTTACATAACTTTCAAATATTGATGGAAATAAATGTGTTAGTCTTCCTCTTGATAAAGGCTGGAAATTTAGGATCTAGAAGAAAAGTCCCAGTGGCAAAATGATTAAATTAATATACTTGCATGCTTCTGGTCACTAAACCAAAGATTAAAGTTACCTTTACTTCACTTTTCACTTTCCTGTTATCACAAACATTTCTCTTTGAAGTCCTTCTGCAGTGTTACATTCTTGAAGAACTATGGGTATTTTCTCAAATTAAAGATGGTTTTTGAACAGTGAAGTACGGATTAATTTTGTGAATTTGTTTTATTTGTGTTACCCAGGAGAAATTTTAAATGCTAATATTTTTGAGTCTTAACAAGTAAAATAAAACAAACAAATACTGAGCAGGAGCCATTCCTGGCAGTTAAAAATTTTCAGGTTTAACAGCAGAAACAAGGCAAAATTAGCCAGAAGATAATTAAACAGAATTGCAGAACATCCATTCTCAGGGTAGACTTGCGAGACTAAAATTTAAATCAGTAACACTACATTGCAAGAATTCCTTTGCTTGTCTAGATGCAGAGGTTGTATGCATCTGACCAGCTGCAGCTCTTGATATTTGGTTAAATTAATCTTGTCCTGTAAACATAAATTTCTTTCCATTAATTGTACAGAATTAATTTTTGTTGCACAATGATGTTTATTCCAGAAACATGCTGCATAGCCTACAACATTTTCTGTAGCCAGACACATCTGTTTCCCTGACTTAAGGTGAGAACAAGCCTCCAGCAATTTAACACGGTAAGCCTTGAACTGATAAAGCATAGGTTCATATTATATGTGAAAGTAATGAAAACCTGAAATTAAGGTAAAGATATCCAGCGGGTTTTCCTTCTGTTTTCAATTCAAGTAAACAGGTTTTGGGGAGTCTATCCAAGGATAAGCTGTGGACAATATCATAGGAGTTTTGAGAATTATCATCTGATGATGTGGTTCACAGTCTTTGCACATAGCTCATTTATGACATGTAGCGATATGGAACACAATGTTCTTACCTCCATCTTTTCAAGTAGTAAGTAGTCTGATGTCAAGTGATATAGAAAATGCAAAAACAAATTGCTGGCTGTGTTTTAGATTGATTTGCATGCTAATATCAGAAAATGCAGAAATTGCGTCTTGTGCTCAAAATTCTGTTGTTCATAAAAACTGTTATTACGGCATAATCAAAATCTGGAATACACTGAGCTGGCAGTAAAAAAGTCTTGTCAGCTAGAAATTACTGCATCCAGACTGCAGGCTGAATATAAGAAAGAAGTAAATTGCAATTGTTAACSTATTTGAGGGGTTCTTTCTATCTTCATTTGTGCCAAGTTAATTTTTTTGTTACTAATATATATGTTAAATTTTGACTAATTAGAAAGTCTGACATTTTGATTATAGGAGAAATTACATACAAAGCAAGGGGATAATTGAGAAAACCGTAGAGTAACTTCAGAGTTGCTCTAAAATATACAGGTCATCAGCAGATAAAAAAGTTGATTGCAATTAGAGATTAAAAAAATTGATTCTTGATGAATTACAATGTTACAATCCCAAYGTGCTACTGGCCAACAAGTCAGTTCTGTTTGATCAATTCTGAATGGTCCAGATCCTTCTTCATTATGTTTGAAAAGCTGAATATCAAGCTTAGAGGAACCTGCAGTGAGAATAACAGAGGATATATATTGATAAAAATATCACAGATTAAGGAGAGGAAGTATGCCTTCCATAACTTCTTCCTGTACATTCTTCTCCAACGTGCCCTAATATTTTGGAATGACCAAAGATTGTGTCATACCAAATTATGACACCAGTAAATTTTTTACCAGCAATTTTTTAACCAGTGTTTCTAGAACATAATAGAGGAAAATAAATTTCAAGTACTCTAGGTGCCTCGCTAAATAAAAAAAAACAGGATTAACAGAGGAAAAAWCTGAACTTTTTTTTGTTATTTTCAGAAATATTCTGATTTTTCTTACAGTATTATTCTTGCTCTTTTGGATTGCTAAAGTACTTTAGAAGCTTAATACATCTGTATTAAGAAAAACTGTATCACTGTACATATCAGCTTCCATTTGTCTTTTTTTTAGTTCTCATGTTTTATCTGATAGTTTCAGCATCTTTTCAATGTTATGCAATTTTTATTTGCATTACTTTTCATTCTGCCTCTTAGAATACATTGGAAAATTAGGATACACATTAATACGTTACAAATTTTCTCTAAGTAAAACAGGTAGCTAAATATTGAGTACTAATTTGTGTGTTTGGATTAACATTTCTACTTTGCAAAAACATAAAAATGTGAAGTTGAAGTAATTCAATGACAATGTGGAGAGCACATTTTCTGCTATATCCTGGAGTGCCATCTATATTTATGAGTCATAGAAAACAAGAGGTTTTGACTTGATTGGCAATTTGTAGTGATATGGAAGCCAAATTTTCTCAAACCACTGTTACAGGATCATCATCTTATCAAAAACTGTAAATATGCAAACTTACACAATAATGTTGAGAACCCAGTAAGCTGTGATGTTCACAGAGCACTAAAAGTAGATCCATTAATGAGAATTGTTCATGCCAAAACACATGAAGTATTAATCTTTAGATTGCTGAATTATTGTTAGTTTTATTCATTGCTCTTGTTGCACCAAGATGATTTATATGTGGAGTCTTGAAATGAAGAATTTGTGGACCTTTTAGAAGCTAAATTTCTAGTCAATTCTATTTCTTGGCCTTCTGAAACAAGCTGACTGTAGACTGAGTGGGTTTTCAGTGTTCCTTAGCTTTGTTCATTGCAGCTACACACAGAAAAGTGAGATGTAAAAATGTTGTTCTCGGGTTCGAATAAACACACGGAGACAGCTGTCAGGGTTCACCCACAGGCAGAGGCCAAAAGGGAGGAAGAAGAGAGCCGGCCTCTGCCCTCATTTTATTTATATGTTTTCAAAACCCACCGTGGATTGGAGGATGGGAATGCCACCTCCTGCTGTCCACTGGTCAGCAATATTGTCTATCACATAGGTTAGGAATTCATAACAATCTTTGCCGTTAGGTCAACAATTCGTGTTTACACAAAAGTGCGTGAGAAACTATTTCGCTGAACCAAAAACACTGCACATCTGAAGAACTGCAAAATGCAGGGCCACATAAAAAGAAATCCCTGATCCCATTTCTTTGTTGAACTTGTAGGTATGATGTAGAAAGCTCATTCTGGTTGGGAGGGGAAAAAAAATAAAAGGATTCTTACTGCTTTTCTCCTTTTGAATTTGAGGCTTCTCTAAAAGCCCATGCACTACAATGTCCCTCTTTCATTTTCAGCTCTGCTCTGACCTCTTTCCTGCACTGGGTCTTGCAAAAGGATTACAAACCACGGTGACATGATACTGCGCTTTTGTAGTTTTCACCTTGCTCTGTAATAGCAACTCTCTACTACCACGTGGAGGAAAGAATTATTCTGAAGTTGTTCCAGCCATGAGGAATATTTAAAATAATTGATTCTGGTGGTAGATACAGGACGGAAACCATAAGTGTGAAATATTTTACAAGTAATGCTTGAACATAAGTAATATTGTGACAAAGAGAGAGCTGTGAATATACTTTTTGTTTTCTGATAAGTTAAAGCATATAATCAGGAAAACCTCTCAGATTTAAATTCACTTTCATCAGCACTGAAGTRGGTAATAAAAGATTTCAGCATAAATGTTTACAAATATTCCATGTGATGGCCTGAATTCCCCCATTATTATCAACGAACAGTAGCACATGTCACCCTATGCTTTATACAGAGATAATTCCAGTTGGTAATTATCTTTCAATTCTTAATTGGTATGGACAAATACTGGTAGCTAAATTGCCAAACTGACCTTTTTTCTCCCTGGTCACCTCTCCTCCTCTTTTATTGCCTTCTCTCTCTCTGCTGCTCCTGGAGGTTACAGTTTTCAAGCATATGTTTTAAAGTAAGGTTCCTGGGAGCCAGACATACTAGGAGAAAACTGCACAGTGAGTGCAATCAAATGAATCCTAAAAGATGTGTGTGTCTTTGCTTGTTTGTGTAATTAAGCTCTTCTCTGAGCTGCTCAGCCATGGAGAAAGCAGATCTGGCCCTGTTGCTCTTTACCGTGTTTGTGTAGTCCCATGCCTGATTATCACAACTCAGCCCTCATCTGAAGCCAGCTGTGACTTATAAAGAAGTGGTTGCATTTAAACAATGTCAGTCCTTTGGAGCCATGCTTTTCTTTAAGTAAGTAGTACAGTTGAAATTGGATTTTGTGACAGAGGGTATCTGTTTCATTTGGTTTTCTAGTTTGCCCATCTCCTTCCTGGATCAGCTGGATCATGTGGGGCCTCCTTAGCTTGTGAAATGGACACAGCCTAAGGGAAAGGTTCAAGGCATATGAGGTAGAAAAAGGCAGGCAGGAAGTAAGAGCAAGAGCAATGAGATGAGATCCTGCAGATCAGGCTTACCCTGTGAGACTGTGAAAAAGAGCAGGGAATAGAGAACCTGGCCTTATGAGGCAGAAAAACCCTTTGCAGGAACTGAAAGGAGTGTGCATTGCTAGTGGTGACTCAGAGAGCCACTGGACTGTTATCAAGCATCTTCCTGCAAGGAGAGAGGACGCTGAAGGAGAGCATTTCATATTCTTGATGTCGTTCTTTTTTACCTAATTGCTTTGAGCTTTTTCTATTTGAAATACTAAATATGCCAGTTTCTATTCTAATAAAACTTTCCTGTGCTGGCTTTTAAATCCCCCTGACCTTTTGAAATATGTTCTTAGAAGAAAAAAGCCTAGGCACATCGATTTCAAAGCTTTGGCCACTAGGGATTTTGCTTCACTATATAACCCATAATCCAGTTAGATAGTTATTTAGTGCATTAGTATGAAACTAATGTGTGGGTGTCTGTTAGCTTTATGCATCCATGCTCTAACACCTGGGCAAACAGGGAGCTGCCATTCTAGAGCCGTGGGCTAGATTTCCTGGATGGCCATAGGAGAGGCTTTTGTCACAGATAATATACAGTGAAATGTTCAGAGTGGTATGAATTTCAGGACGCTGAATGACACAATGAACAACCTGTCATTCTGTCAGAATAGCAATATGAATGGCAGAACGGCTGTAAGAATGGAGGGTGATTAACATGCGATCCATAACCAGATTAACAGGTTATGAAGATCACAACAAATATGCTCAGTGCTTCTCAGGGTATCCCAAACTAAAAGGCATCCTAAAACCAGGAATGCTCTTTGGTACATACATCTTTGTGTCTGAATTCTTGGTGCTTGTGAGTATGTGACATAATAGTGGGAATGAGGGACATTGATTTTGATTCAAATACAAATACCTTTTCCTCTTTCTAATTCCTTTTTTTCTACACTTTTATTACCATTGTTATTAGAAGTACTTTCTTATTAGGTTTCTCAGAACTTTTATGCTTCTTTAAGTCAAAAGGATAAGAATGTTTGTTCTGAATGCTCTGGTCCCGAGTCAGCAAAGACCTTACAGACATGTTCAGATTAATTAATATTTTCAGTTTTTTCACTGAATGAATGTGTCAGTTGAAACATTGCAAACATTATGGAAAATTTTTMCTATGACATAACATGAAAACACAGTACTGTTTCAGGAAAACTTCCAGAGTAAAGGCCTTAACAGAGTAAAGGCCTTTCCCTTCCCTAGATGAAAAAATATTCAGTACTTATGGGCAAAGGGAGTATGACGTGTAGCAAAAATCAATATAGCAGTCATTGTCAGCAAGAGCYTGAATTGGTGTTCAATCTGTTTTTGAAATGTGTGTCTGTGTTTGCTATAAATGTGCTTAACTACCTGTATACATACATATAATGTATAGCTATATAAAAATGTGAATTACTTTCTAAAGCTGGGATTACTTGAAACTCAAAAGGAATTTTTTTTTTCTTGATTCTGAAAAGGCAGTTACTTGCTTCAGTTTTGTTTGGGTTTTTTTTTCCTTTAAAATTCTTATCTCATTAAGGAAATTCTTAAATTAATTTCCTACATTTATTTGTTTTCTTCAGTGTATCTTTCCCATTTCAGAACTTTCTGTTCCATCTGTAATATAGTTTTGACTGTTATGAAAAATAATGTTTTCAGATTTTTAAAGGAAAAGCTGAGTTAGGTCCTTTGCAGAATCCTTGAATTGGATACAGATTGTGATTTAAAAGAATAGGCACAAGTCACATGAGTCTATATCAGAAAAATTATAAACATTGTCCTTTGTGTTACAGTTTGACCCGGTGTGAAACACATCTGATTGGTTAAAACAGGTGATGGACAGTTGTTTTGGCCACTTGGTGTTCGTGTGACACCTCTGTGGAAAAACGTGATTAAAAAAAAACCATCCAGGAAGTAGCTACTGACTTGCTCCCTGCTCCACCCATAGGCAGCAGTGGCCCCYGGGGCCTGGGCCCCATGCCCCGGGGGGGCCCGGCCGGGGCCCCCAGCCTCCCCCCACTGGTTCTGCTCCGTTTGGACCCGAGAGAAAGCTGGCCTGTTGCCATCTGGACCAAGAGGAAGCAGGAGCCAAGCCAAGAGAGACGGCTGAGAGACCAGCTGAGAAAACCCCCTTCCTTTCCCTTTCGCAGATGGATGGGTGAGATCAAAGGGTGACCTTGCAGAGATAAGGTGACTGCCGTGAATTAATTAGCAGCTAATAAAACTGCTGTAAATTGGGTAAGCTGCCAGTGCAGGCTGCTCTTGCTGATACAGACCAGAGACATGGCTGTATTATTTAAGGGGGAGAAAACCAGAGAGACGAGCGCCTGCCGGGGCGGCTCTGGCAAGCAAACACAGCGTGAAAACACACCGGGACTTCTGTAGGTATTTCTGCAAATATTAACCTCTTTTTCCAAGCCAGAGAGAAAGCAAAGCCAGTCACGTGAAGTACTGATATGGCGACCAACAGCCTAACAGAAGAGAAAAGAGAGAGTGGCAGAGGAGAAGCCATTTTTACCAGCATCGGGATTCACCTTTCTGTGAGCTATAGATGATCTGTAATAGAGCCAAACTAAGTTTTTCTGTAATTCACAAAATACGAGACATGGCGGGATTTGAAATTCACAGCCTGAGAATAAGAACACCTTATGTTTTTTGCATATGACATTGCAGCCTTTGGAGAGACTGTACTACTGGTGCCTTTAGGCTGGGATGACTTATTCTTAAATGCTTAACCCCATCAGACTTTTCTTGTGACCCACAAACTGCTGACAGTATTGTGGGAGAGAAGATACACCACTGCAAAACCTGGGCGGGCTGTGGTGTTTTCCTGAAGGTTTGGGACCAYGCTGAAGACACTCTGTAGGGAGTTATCTTCCATGGGATGAACCTCACTGCACGACAGAAAGAACTCTTTATCCCATAAAGTGGCAATAAGAACTCTTAATCAAAATACCATGTTGATGTCCTTTGCGTGATCAGTGACGAAGATTGGGATGTATTTAGAAGGAGAATGATATTTGTACATTATGCTTTAATATTTTTATTATTTTTTATTCTTTCTATTCTTAGTAGTGCTAATGAATAAAATTATTTAATAATTTCTCAAGCTCGCAGCCTTGTTTTTGCCTTCTCATATCCTCTGAAGAATATAGCCATGGGGGTCTGGGGTCTGCCCTCAGGCTAACCCATTACACTTTGCTGCATGGTCAATTACAATTTGTATCACTTTAGAAGTTCTATCTTTATTTTCTATTGCTGCATATGAGTAAATCTCGCTGTAAAAGTATGAAAAATATACCCTGGACTTCGATTCAAAGTCTGGGTTTTGCATCAAAAAGGCAAGAAGAGAGCAGGTAAGTATTGTATGGAAGTTTGAAGGACTGCAGTTCTTGACACTAACTCCAACATCTCAGTGTGGCAATACTAATGTTAACCAGTGAAGTAGGGAATTTTAAGTAGCCTGAATATTGGTCAAATTCTTGATGTCAAAGGTGGATTATCTGGTCAGTAATGTCATTGCATGAGTTTTGCTGAAGGCATAAGTTGAAACAATTACCTTTATGTGCCTCTTCATTGGTTGTTTCTTTGATCATCAGCTTTTCATGTTTTCCTGGGAGGTAAAATGTACCTCAAATTTTGCCCTATAAATTCATTCTTATTCTATTCTTGAAAAATTTAATTTGACTAGCCTTCAGGCTGTGATAGGAAAGCTGTCCAGAACTGTGATATAAATTAACCTCCAACAGTAGGCTATTTTCTATATTTTCTAAGATTTTTTTTTACATATTCCATCAACTCTAAATAAAAGTGATATAAAATACTTTAGAGTTGGAAATTAACTTTAAGGTGAAGGAATGCAAAGTTCAGTTAGTACAGATTTTTTTCTAAGTCCTTTTAATTAACTGAAGATGCTGAAGGCATAAGTGAATATGCCGTCCTGCAGCACTTGCATATCCATTTTTGAGATGACACATCTTAATCAACTTGYTGTCCAGCTTTTCTAGTATCATATATCAGGTGGTGACCAGTTCCAGACACATTTGACAAACATGCAAAAGAGAGCCCAAATAACTTGATAGGATAATTTAGGCACAGGGGAAATAGATAAATAAACAATGGTTAGTTATGAACTGATAACATTAAAAAAATACCTGAAATACAGATATCAGCATATTTATCTTATTTTGGATCTTATTAGGCAATAAAATTATCAAAACTCAGAGATATTTTATAAGCTGGTATGACAGTTACTGAACAGTTCTCCACACATGGAGATATACCTCATCTATGCTACAGTGTAGCATGGCTGGGTTACTCTCTCTCTGACAGTCCTTTTTCTCTCTTTGTATTATTTCCCTCCTTAAAGATTGCACCCAGTTAAGAACTTATTCTTGAGACTTAATGGGAAAGAAGGAGAAGACAATGCACAGAGTATACATGTGCTGTTATATAAAATCCATTGTTCACCCTCCCCCTGAGTACAGTATTTAGTTCTGGGTCCTCAGTCTCAAAGGAGATATAAGAACTGCAAACAGTTCAGAGGGGACAACGTGGCTGCTGAGAAATATGCAGAGCAACGGAGCATGCAGAGTAACTCCTGTACATGAAAACATAAGACTTAAGGGTGTCTGCTTATTCACTATCGATTCTAAGATAGAAAGTAGAGACCTTAGGATCCTCCAAAACAAATTGTTTTAACTGTTGTTCATATTATTAGCACAAATTCTGTGAAACTCTTTTTTAAAGGATGTTGTCTATACTTAGAGTATATTTGTGTTCAAGGGCAGATCTGATAAGCACTTGGAGAAGGCATGTTTAGGGAGCTAGTAAATGGACAAGAAGACACTTAGGAAATATGAGCTGAAAATAGTAAAAATCTAGGAAAATTGATACTTATGTGTTTATGCTTTCTCTGGTTTTCTTCTTCCCTAGGGTCCACTTGCAGCCACTGTTGGAGACAGAATAATGAGCTGGGTAGGCCCTTGATCTGAACTAGTGTGGTCTTTCATGTATTTTTATCTACTCTCAGTTGCACCTTACAAATCAGATATTTATTTGCTGTTTGATATCTRTATTTCTGGTCCAGACAAGAATACGTCTGCATATGAGAACACAGCATTTCGCATGTCTGAAGAGAAGCTGAACCTTCAATTAAAACAATGCACATGTATTTCTGTTCTAGCAGAGGTGGAGCCAAGTCTCAAAAGTCAAATGAAATATTCCACACACCTACTCTTAAAATTCCAGTCAATAATACAGATATTGGGAGGGAAAGTATCCAATCTAAGATTTACTAAGGAAGAAAAAAGTTGAGAAGAAAAAGGGGATCAGAAGTAGGCAATAAAAGGCAGATGGAATAACAAAGCATGGCATTGCTAATACAATAGAATTTGTCAAGGTGGCATCGCACAGTCACTGCAGGAGGACTTCTACTATGGGATAACTCTAAGCCGGTTGGGGAGCTAAGATTTTTTAAGGAAGGTAGACTATTAAAATTAACCCTTTTGCTAACATAGCAATGGTTGTACAGAGGAAGAGGAAAATGAAAAATAGGAATGAATAAGCCATCCAAATTTGGCCCAGTGAGCCAACCACCTCCATAAAACATGAAGAGCAAGGTCAGGCAATAAGATCTACCAACTTGGGATGGGGAACTAATTACAAAGAAGTAGTTTTATCTATGACCCAGCTGACTTCATATGACTCATACGTTCAAAGAAATACTTTTATAGGCATCAGAACTTTTGAATTTTGATTTCTTATGGCTGGTCCTCTGGCATCTATGTGTTCTGTGGAACACTGGAAACCTCAAGGGTCAGCCTTTTAAACAGGCTTTCTCGTTACTAGTACTATGGTCATACAGACAGTGAAAGTACATTCTTCAGCTGTGGGGAGTAATTTTTGATTCTCTTTTTTACCTTCTTCTGAAATATGTAGTATATATGTTCTATTACATTTTTTTAAAAATAGGAAATGGTTTGAAAATTTGTGGAGGGAATTGGTATGTCAAACAAACACAGATAATGCCATCAGTGACTAGTGAAACTAGCCTAAACCATCAGACCAGAACTGTTTTCCTGAACTGTCTCCTGTGGGGAGAACAAGAGACACAGGGCAGCACTTGAATTAAAAGGAGGATTCAGTCATGGGTCATTGAGAACTCAAACTATAAAAGCTCATAGACCCTGCCAGGCTGAATCCAAGTGTACTGAGAGAACTGATGTCCAGGCAAGGTTGCTTCCTATAATTTTTTAAAAGTCGTGGAGATGAGGGGAGATTCCTGACAACTAATGGAAAACAGATGTTTGATCAGAAATGTGTGAGAATAGCTTGAAGAGTGAACCAGAGAACTGATGCCTTAAGTATTAGCTTGTACATTTTTCTAATCCTGCACTGTACTAATGTAATTCTGATCTCCATATTATGTGCTAAGCAAGCTCTTTTCACACTCTGGTCAGAAAAAACAATCTCTTCTAGGCCTGGGAACCAAGGTCACCATCCTAGGCCTAAGTACAAACAAAAGTGAATTGGGAGGTGGGTGAATGGGGGAATATTACTTCCTTACCTGGAACTATAATTGGACAATTAACCCCTGATATGCAAATGTACCAAACTTGTATCTGTGGGGAAAACTCGTGACCAGGGGTCCATCTTGGGTCCAGCCTAGCTGGAGCTTCGGCTTCAGCCAGGCTCTGTACTGCCCAAGGTGTATCTATTGAAGATCTTCAATAAATTCCTACCTTTTATTCACTAACTTTGCTTAGTCTCTGTGTCAGGTACTCCCATTTTAGGCATCAGAACTACAGGCTGATCAATCTCACTTGGTCCCTGGAGAAGTAATGGAACAAGTCTTTTTGAAGTGCATTTTTGGGCACATGAGACAGAGGCAATAGGAATCATTCAGCATGGACTTATTAATGGTGAATCAAGCATTACCAACCTGAATACCTTCTTTGGTAAAATTCACAAGTTTTTAGAAGAAAGAACGGCTGAAATAATTTACTCAGATTTTCAATACTACATGCCACAATATTATTGCATTGAATTCTAATGTTAGAGTCTGAATGGGGAGACAACCGGTGGATGAACTATTAGGATGATAGGGATTAGAGGATACTGATTAATGTGTTATAGTCTATTCAGAGGCAAGTAGTATCTCTATCAGTGATGTGAAAGAGAATAAGATATGTACTCTCATCAAGTTTACAGATGACAACAAATTGGGGGAGCCAGCTGATATGTTTGACAGCAGGCTGGAGGAATACACGAAAGGAATCTAATGAAATTGGACAAAGAAAAATACAAAGTCCTGCATCTGGGGTGGACTAAAAGCTTTTACTGTACAAGGTAAAAACTAACTGTTTGGGTAACAGGTCTGAGGAAAATGGCATGAGGGTCCTGCCAGACAGCAAGCTGAGCATGTTTGGCTGCATTGGCAGCTTATGCATTCTAAAAATGCTGTATGCTGACCGATTCTGATTCTGATGTTCTGAACTACACTGAAACTAAAAAAACAAAAAGGAAAAGAAAAAAAAAAAATTAGAAAGGAAAACTTTTCTAGAAAACCTGGAAACAGGTGATCTAGAACTGGGGACTGAGGGATATTTTTCAACAGGAACCTATTTTTACAACTGAATATGTGTGTCAGATAGGTAGAGATTGTTGTGATCAGAACATTTGGAAAACCTATAAAATACACTGGTTTTAAACTTGAAAACTAAATTTTGCTACATTAATTCATTCATGATACACTACATTCTCATTCCTAATTGTTGTGCAATAYGATTGCATCACCTCTACATATACAGAACTGTTAGTTTTTAAGAGTTATAGCCTGAGTTAGTTATGGAGCGGATGCCATGCAGTTATCACTGAAGGCTACTGACCCTGATAGGCTTAGTCAGGATGATTACTGTGTCAACTTTGCCTGTCTCCCAAACATGGGACTCTACTCTCCTCCTGATACTAATAATATTGCTATGTGTCTTGGGGATTTTTTGGTTGGATTTTTGTGGGGGTTTTTTTGGATCTTGTCAGTAATCCTTGTGCATTCTGCAGGATGTCTTGGCTGTCTGGAGTTAGTTTTGTTTATGTGATTATCTTGCTTCTGGCCTGGTAACTTTCTCTTACTTGAGTGTCACCTGATACCACTTTGCTCTTTTGTTGGTCACACTGAGCACATACTTAAGTAAAATAATATGACATAAGTATATATTGCATTTTGCTGTGATATCACAGTGCTAATAAATTCTTTTTTGCTGTTGTTGATTTCACAGTTTTTAAATGCCTATGTTGGATTCAAAGCAAGATAATATTTGTTATATTCTGAGAAGTGCACTCCTCAGAGTAATTTATAGGTGTCATAGGCCTCTGCACTGGATTTATCACTATATTACAGATTTACTTCTGTACTTAGGCAATCTACTCAATTTTATAGATATAGAGACCCAAAAGACTAGCACCATAATCAAAATTTTAATTAAATCAGTTTAACCTAACTCCTCTGTGTCATCTACTGCTGGTAATAGGAGCATGTGAGGACTGGGACAGCAGAACTGTTTTTGACACCAGCTGGTCTTTAAAGAAACCTAATCCAGCATTATGGTTCTCTGTGTTCTTGCCAGAGATTTCTTGYACAGAGGGCTCCCTGTGTTTATAATAGCAATTTGGGTGTTTGTATCTATTTGGTTAGGTTTCTGTGAGTGCTTCTCACATGAAAAACTGGGAATGTGCCACTCAGACTGGGAAGCTAAAATAGATCTGTCTTTCTTCCTCTACCCTCCTCTCTTCTCCTTTCTACTTTAGAGCTATTTTCAACCATTCACAAAAAGGAAGATTAAACTTGTTTTGGTTTACACATGGCATTGTGGATTGATGTTTCAAATATATGAGCAATTATTGAGAGCATGAATATTTTTGAATAGAAAATTTCATGGCAAAATCCTTAGGGTTTTTCATCTCCTTTACATTCTCATTTCTTCTACTGCAAGAATTATGTCTATAAACATGTCTCAATGTAAGAGTGTCCCTTCTTTTCTTGCCTTTCACCTTCCTTTCTGCATTTGGTTGTATATTTTCTTTCTCTCTTTATTCCAGTCTTCATTCAGTACATTCAGAAAATGCTGAATTAACTTTCTCCTACAATTTTTCGTCTCCCTCCTCCATGACTTTTCTATTTCTTTCCAAATTAATTTGCCTTGCCACCTGGTCTCCTTGGAATTTAGTAATTATTCAGTATATAAAGCCTGGCTCGTAACAGATGGGGCTTCCAAAATACACACATCAACAATGTACATCCTAGGGCCAGAGATTGTGAGTTAGCTGCAGTTTCATTATGACTTCAATTTTCTAATGCTTGTGAACATTGTCAAAGAACATTAATGTTGTTTGTGATACCATGTCTTCTAAATTGTYGAGTTCAGACCAAGCCCTGTTCTTTGATTTAGAACATAAGTTTGTTTTCCAATTTCATGATCCGGATRGCACGTATTTTATAGCTACAGGGATGGGAACCAAAATATAATTACCTATGCTTGTTTTCACCTGTGCTTTGCAGAAGGCATTTTAGTGTTTGCATCCAATTACCTACATCAGCATTTGTCATTTTCTAAGACTTTCTATGTTTTCATAGTTAACCTCATCCCTCATATTTCCATATTGTAAAATTTAAGAGAGATTTCTGTGTGTTGTTTTTCAGTTATATCAGGCTATATAAGGAATATTGCAAGAAATTTCTGAGATGGAAATTGTTTTAAATGCTCAAAATTCCCAAGAGCTGCATTTGCAGAGATCAGAAACTTTTGGGGCAGCTACATAATTAGGGGAGAAAAAAAGAAAATGGACTAGGGAGGAAGGGGGAATAATATTTTAATATTCAGAGTGAGAGAGACGGGAATACAAAATATCCAGTATTTTTCAAGTGCTCCTGTTTGAGCTGTTCAATTTTGTATAAATAATGGTGGTCCTGAGACTTGTTCCCTCTTGTGCAGGGTGTTGGCAGTAATCACAAGATTATATTCAGTATTTGTTGCTTTCTTGATTTCTCCTGCTTAAATTGTTCTATTTTTTATAAATAACAAATAATACTGTGAGAGCAAATGATAACTCTGCATCCAGAGGCACTTTTAGAGACTGTAGATATGTGAGATGGAGCAGGAGTGATTTGAAACTGGGCATTCTATGTATCACAGGGCATTATGATAAGTACGGTAACTCTTCTGGAGTCTGGAGTTTTGAGCTAGAATTTGATCAGAAATTTGTCCAGAAAAATCTGTGCTTCTATCCTTGGAATCCCAGGTCTTACTAACAGTCCATATCCCATAGAGGTGACCATAGTTATAAACCAACTACAGCAACAGTTATGCAGCCAGCAGTTAACTTGCAGAACACATCATCTCCTACCCAAACCCTTCTCAGACACCTGTACAGTTGAGGAGAACAGAATTTAAGGCTCTCATGTGTTCCACCTTTGGCCACAGAAATCTGCAGTTCCTTGCTTACTTTGTTCCATGTCCCCCTTTGTGGTGTCTTTGGTGTTTACTTGCACRAATGATGAGAATGAACTATTTGAGCTGTAGGCACTGGGACCCTCTCTGAAATGTCCTTGGTCTGGGCTGCCGGCAACTGGTAAGAATCCCACGACAGCAACTCTGATCAACACCTTCCTGTGCTGCAGATGGGAACCTCCATCATTTGACCTGTCTTCTTGGTGCTAATGAGGGTTTCAGGCTCAGATGACTTTGAATTCTCTCCAGGGAACTAATTCCCCTTCCTTGGCTATTAGGACACTGTACTGATTCTGCAAATTCACATCTGAGGGCAGAGAAGGACCCTTCTTCCCAATGCCATCCAGTCTGCTCGTCTCCTCCCACAGCTCTGGTAYCTGGTCGCTTAGTGCCTCAGCCACAGCAAAGCTCCTGCAAGTGAGGCCACCAGCAGCTCCAGCCCCAGGGAGCAGCACCAGGCACTCCTTGTGGCTTCAGTCCTGCATGGYAGCCTCCCTTCTTTGGAGTGGGCCAGGGCCAAAGACTTCGACTCCCTGGGGAATATTCTTCCAGCCGGTCATGGGGGCAGAGCCCTGTAGCTTGTCTCTACCAYAGTCATATAGTCCCATGCAGTAAAGAACAGAGTTTCTGGGTCTCTTTCACATTCCCAGCTGAGCTAACTGCCCTTCTCACCACCAAAGTACCTTTTAGCTGCCTCTGCTCCATGCCTGCTTGCCAACTAAATAGGTGTTCTGTGCTGCAGATGAGCAGCAGATTATTCTTTAATTGGCAGATGGCTGCTGAACATATTCCAGACAGCTTTGGTGATAAATGCTTTTTTGCTGCTCTATGTGGTGACTTGCCTTTTTGCATCACATGTGTATTGTAAAGGCTTGGTTATATTCCCATGATACCTTTTTAACAATCACTCTGAATGGGAGAACTGTCTGCCAAGACTTTGTGCTAATTGCCCTACATAGCCAGGAACAGATAAAAATGAACTAATGTTCTTTTAGTGATCCGAAGTGATCCTAAAGGATCAATTCTTAAAAGCATTAGCAAGCATTTAACTAAGCAAAAGCTGAAACACAACAAAGAGATTCATTCCGGGAAATAACTTCTTTCAGTGGATGAATTTTATCAATTTTTGGGACTTAGAACTCCAGCATTATTTGGATGTGATCCATGAAGAAGATGGGCTGCTTAAAGCTCACCTCTGTTGTAAAGGTATTGTAATCAAACTAGTGATTTAAACACTATTGTAACTCCACCTTTTTCAAATTGTGCATTTCTCTTTGTGGCAGAGAATGACCTGTCAATGGAAACAAGGCAGGGCGAGAAGCATAGTTGAAATGATCAAGCCTGTACACTTACAGTATCACAACGCTTTTTAATTTCATATTAATGTGAATAGCATGTGAGTTTACAGTGAAGCGACTTCAGCTATCATATTTGCATAGTCACTGTGGTGGACATGTAACCAGAAGCAAAGGTTGATAGCGCAGTCAGTTCTCCTGCCTGACTATGCAGGTCTGTATACTTTCAGCAGCAGCTTTCAAGAAAAGATGATAAAAAGATTTAAGATAATAGCTGTGCTAAACTGGAACTTTTATTTCAGGTTGGACTCACAGAGTCATTGATCAGGTCACAGTTGTAAACTTGTGATTCCAAAATGGTCTATTCAGTTTCTGATATTTGAAGTGATAAATTACAAACAAGTAAAGATGTGAATGCTACTGGCCATGTATTCACACTTATAATTTCCCTGTGATTTATATGAGGTTAAAATGTCACTGCAAAAATGTCTTTGACTTTTACCTTTATATTGAAAATAAGTAATTACTGTAAGGATATTCTTTTTCAATTTTGTATTATGTCATTCTAGAGCCTTTCTTGAACACCTTCCAATAGCCACTAAAAGAATTTGGTCACTTTTTGCTGTTTTTTTACTGGAGGCTGTTTCCCTTTGGGAGAAATAGAATATAAATCTGAGTATTGTTTTATACAGCCCTACTTATTTTCAAAACTATGCAATCTCTTCATTTCTGGAGATAACAAATGTTTGATACCCCAGAACTCCTATTTTAACTGCTATCACTCAGCCTAATGTTTCCCCATGTTTATAAACTGTAATGACAATTTTTCTATAATGTTTGTAACCGTCTCCTCAAACACAGAGAGCCTCATCAAGAGTGTTAACTAAGCTTTTTTACCCTCCTAGGGCTGCTGATGGACTTGTTTGTATTTTGGAGAATGATTCCCATGTTTTCAGATGTTTCTTCCCAAATGCAGAACAATCACACTTCTGCAGGGTGGAAAAAACTGGTATGCCCAGCTTTGGTGGAGCAGTACCATTCCACACTGTAAAAGGAAAAGTACAAAACTTTGGAAATTGGTAATATACATTATTAAACAATTAACAATCTAATTCTATTGAGAAACAATATAGCTCAGAAAGAGACAGCTGAATTCATTTATTTGAGAAAATTACTAGCCATACATTAGAAGTTTTGATATAAAGCAGCTTTAACAAAGAAAGAATTGAAAGTCTGTTATTGTAACTCTGCAAACTGTAATTAGAAACTGCATTAGTAAGGCAGGTTTCCAGGTCAATTGGAGAGTTTTCCTGAAAGTATGAGAAGAAAATCTTCACTAGCCAAATATCTTGCTTAGTTTTATTTTTTTTTTTATAGAAAGCACATTCCTCTCTACCGTTCACATGCCCATCCTAAATACAAAAACTAGCTACCGTATTCCATATGCATATGACTAACGAAGTACCCATGCTGATCCATTAGACCACCATCTTGTTTGTGTGGAATTAAGACTGGGAATTCCATTTCAAAAGAACCTCCAATGCAAACTACTCTGTTGTCTCTCTATTGTGCTAAAAGCCTTATAGGTTACATGGCTACATGGCAGGATTAAGGGCTTAGAATCTGAAGTGGAAGATCTTGCCATACATTTGATTTATGATCTCTAAATGTTTGAATGATTCGGGCTTAACTTTCCAAAAACATACGCTAAGAAAGGGACTCATTTAGGTTTAGAGCAAGCTAAAAAGAGGCCCAGGTTCTCCAAAATAATATGGTGTCTATGGGATCAAATTTCTTAGCGGAAGCAAGAAGCATTTGGTTAATGCTAGATGGCGAGGTTTCTTTTGAATAAAATTTTTGTATTTTGTACTTCTGCTTTGACTCTGAGTCCAAATTAAGAAATTATAGGGGTTTGGTTTGGTTTGTTTCATTTTGGTTTAACTGTTTTCTCTTATGTTCTGAAATAATGTATTTGTCTCTTTCATCCCTCTATGATTTTTATATTAATAAACATCAATTTAGGTTACTTCTCAGATTATTTAAGCAACAAGCATATCACAGGGACTATGCTGAGATAATCAGGCTATCAGATTTCCAGTACAAATTTTGCTACACACTGCAATTACTTGAGTGCTTAATCACAGGTGCTGTTTACTGTGACATGATCATACTCCATGAATATGTTATTTCCCTTTTGACTGTCACCTGCTGTTTCATTACTAGGTAACAAAGAAGAGTCAAACAGTAACTTTGATTAACTGATTATTTAAACTTGTCAGACTATCCAATATCCACATAGGTTTTTCTCCGCTCATCAATGATAAGGCCAAAGTGATAGATCCAGACAGTTACTTGGTTGTTGCAAAACAAAGCATCTCTACAGTTCAGTATCAGGTACATGATCATAAGTGGAGTCTCAAATGCAGTATTACATGTCTAAGAACCTCACCAGAGCATAGAGAGGCATGCTAGAGTGGGCTTCCAAGTGAAAGTAAGTTGAAGCAATTTCATTGTATCTGAAAAAGCATTATTATCTTGGGTAAGAAGAAAAAGTATATATGAGCATCTGGATGCTCATAGTTAGCATGTCTTGGGTTCGTCTCTCCTCTGAGACAGTTACATGCTTTAACACTTCTGCAGAGAGTTAAGAAATGTGTCTGAATTTCCTTGGGCTAAGAAGATTTACACACGTTTTGTGTACTGCAGGACAGGCAGGTGGAGTCTGTGCTTACTGGGGTGCGAGGTGGAGACTGCATTTCGATGTCAGATTGGAAGCTTTTGAGTTCCAGAAGCAGCTGAAAAGTTTCTCCTCCACCTGCAGATTTGSAACTAAAAATAGATTCAGTAGAAGATGAGGGGCTGGGAAGTATGTCCAATGAAGAATCAGAGTTGACTGAAACTGAAGTGTGCAGCAGCAACAAAGTGAGGTGGTGAGTGGTAGCAGTGGGATAGTCCCTGCCATGGGGGATGGAGGCTCCCTCCTGCTCACCTGAGAATCAAAGACTATGGAGAAGAGAAGGAACCCATATAGTGGATAAAGTGAGGCAAACCCCTCTTTGCCAACCAGATGAAGAGAGCTTTATACTAGGAACAATAATGGGAGAATAACAGAAAGTGAAGAAATGGTGGACTGGTTGATAAGGAAAGGGTATATCAATAGAGTTCTTGACTAACTATAGTCAGATATCTGCAGACTGAAGTCAAACCTTTCCTAGATGGTGTCAAACCTTTCCTAGAAGAAACATTTCTGGAACGAGGTATTATAAACGAGAATACCTTTTCATTCATTAGCTGGGACTTCATCTCTGGAAAGACTACACTGGTGAAAGATAACTTCTATTACCAGAGGCCACTTTGCCTTTTAAAAAGACAATTCTAATTGAAGTTGTTTGATATTTAAAATATAAATAAACCCCAGTGTGCCCTAGTTATCATTAATTTTGCATGGAGAAATTGTGACTGTTTGCCTAAGATAGATCAGTCACTGACAAAGTCACTGTATTCTTGGTTCCTCTCCTAAATGTAATGTATTTTGAATGTTTTCAGTAATTGTGGGAGCAGTAGAAACTGTGGGGTACCACTGAAATAACCTGCCAATGAGCAGGTAGCAGTATTATCCCTGAATTGAAACTTTTTGACTTGAGAGAATCCTGGTAAAGCAACTGTGAGTTGTCAGAATGACAGTCATGGATCACTACGCTGAGGTCCATTTTGGAGGTATGACTGCATACAAATGATGATTATATATTTGTCTATCACCTGAGACTTAAAAGGCATTGGCTGTCTTAGTGATAACTACAGATCATGAGCAGAAGCTGTAATTAGAAGAAGAATTGCTGCACCTGTCTGTGCTTCATGATGTCTCCCCAACAAATCAGTTGTCTTGTCATGTTGTCTCTGAAACTAATTAGCATCCCCAGACATTTGTAAAGCAAGGAAATGCCTGCCTCAGAATTAGAGAGAAAGAAAAGCTGTGTATCAATAGGACAAGAGGAGTCCTAACCTTTGAATATGCACCTGCAAGGGCTACATGTACTGCATACAGACAGGCTGCAACCAGGTCCAGCAGCTTTCTGCCCAGCTTTTAGGGTCATGAGCAGATATGAACTTAAACCTACATGTGATTCCAACTTTCACTATTTGGAATGCAAGTTGCGAAATGGGATCTGACTGTAACTGGTTATATTTACTGTTATCATTGTTGTTATCCTTGTATTGGGTTTGTATATGGCCAAGCTTTGGTAGCAGGAAGGGCTACAGGGGTGTCTTCTGTGAGAAGCTGCCAGAAGCCTTGCCCATGTCCAGCAGAGCCAATGCCAGGTGGCTCCAAGAGAGACATGACATTGGCCAAGGCTGGGGCAATTAGAAATTACAGTAATGCCTCTCTGAGAACGTTTTTAAGAAGAAAAAAAAAAGGGTTAGAATATGTGAGAGGAAAGACTTTGCAGACACCGAGGTCAGTGGRGAAGGAGGAGGAGGAGGCGCCAGAGCTGCGTTTCCCATGTAGCCGATGGTGAAGACCTTGGTGAATCAGCTGTTCCCCTGCAGCCCATGGTGGTCCATAGGGGTGTAGAGATCCACCTGCAAACAGTGGAGAAGACCCAAGCCAGAGCAGGTGGATGCCTGAGAGGAGGCTGTGAACCCATGGGAGTCCTGTGCTGGAACAGGCTCCCAGCAGAGACCTGCAGACCTGTGGAGAGAGGAGCCCATCCTGGTAGTGCTTGTGACTCTATGGAGGATCTACATCGGAGCAGGCTATTCCCAAAGGACTGCACCCCATGGAAGAGTGACCCATGGTGGAGCAGTTTGTGAAGAACTGTTGCCCATGAGATGGACTCATGTTGGAGAAGTTAATGGAGAACTGTGTCCCATGGGAAGGACCCTGTGTTGGAGCAGGGGAAGGACTCTTCTCACTGAGCAGTGGCAGGAGCAATGTGTGATGAGCTGACCATAACTCGCATTCCTGTCTCCCTGCGCTGCTGGGGGGAAAAGGTAGAGCTTGGAAGGAGGAAGGGGTGGGAGGAAGGTGTTTTTAAGATCTTATTTTACTTCTCATTATCCTGCTCTGATTATCTTAGTAATAAACTCAAGTAATAGCTCTAATTCTAGTCTGTTTTGCCTGTGACAGTATTTGTATATCTCTCGAAGTCCTTATCTGAAATCATGAACCCTTTGTTATATTTTTTCCCCCCTGTCCAGCTGCTGAGAGSAGTGATACAGTGGCTTAGGTCAGTGCCTGGAATCCAGCCAGGGTCAACCCACTTCCATCCTAAACCCCGTTAGTATTGACAATAAGCCTAGAAACTTACTGCAACCAGTGAAGCCATTCAGCACTCGAGCCTGGCATTTCCTGAAGAGGAACCTGACTGAAAAATTTATGCCTTGCAAATTTGGAATTTACCAAACTGCTGTTTGTCTTCAGCATGGGAACTTATCCAAGACCTGAAGCAGTTCTCCCAGCAATTTTCCCTGGTTTCCTACACCCTCTTCTTCTGTTAGTACATGCTTTCAGGAATAGTATAGACTGATTCCTCTATGCTCTCCTTAGCTCAATACACTTAGTTTAAATCATTCCTCTAAAGGCCAAATTGGTCCCTTGTGTAGTACATTTCATATTCCATCAGCAGATTTCCAGAGTTAAGTATTCTGTGCTCAGCAAGATTGCCATCAAAGAAATAAAATTTAATAAATTTTAGCTTCTTCATTTATATTTATCTGCTACAAAATATTAATTTTACCCCATTTCCTTGCATCTTTCACAAGGCTATTTTTGCCTATCACAGGGCAATGACACTATCAGTGGAAACACTGCTGCTGAAGGGTATTTTAGCAAGTGATATTTGAACAGAAGGTTCCAAGCCCGAAAAGGAGAGAATGCTTGGCAAGTTTTAGGCAATGTGAGGAGAGGCCTCAGGACATGCCCTTTTTGTCATCTATCACTGCTGAAGTCTGCTCTACATCATTAGCAGAGAGAAGAGCAATTTCTTCTAGATTCAGGAAAGAAGCCATGTGACTCCAAATACAGCTTTAAAGATGACCTATCAAGTTGTGTTTGGAAGGAAAAGAATTCTGTTTTGTGGTCTCAGGAATAATCACATCACTGCTATCCTTGTAGTGTGGGAAACGGCAAAAGGCCACTTTTTCACAATTGACCAAGTCATGACTCAGTATTCATGTTGCCTTAATAGGCTTCCCCATGCTTTTGATGTCAAATGATATATTAATTCATTTTGCTGGGATTTTTAGCTGTACAAAAATTAAGTGAATGCAAATAAAAATGAAGAAACTTGAAAAGAGATTTTGAGGCATATTTGACTGGAATGAGTATGAGAAATGAGTTCGTCTTCACGGGACCATCACTGACTTATAAATTGCTGACCTAAACACCCAGTTACTGAAAAGTTTCTAAATGGCACATGTTAACTAATTATTATTAACAACTGATAATGGTAACATTATGATCTGTTTGTGTACAGAGAGAGAACATTCCTTTAGAATGTATTAGCAACAGGCTTTAAAAACAGGAAAGTGAGCACATGTTCAACAGGGGAAAAAAGCAGGAAAATAACAAGAAACTAATCTAACACAATCTAATAAAGGACCTGAAATAGTAATTATCTTTAGCTAAAAGAAAAGCCTCAAGTACTTTGACATGAAGATATTACCTTCCAATCATTACTGAAGAACCAGTTCTCAACTTCTGACATCCACCTGAAGTCAGTTGGAGCTGTTCATGCAATATTTCTGTTTTTATTGTTGACCTAAACCCAGAGATTACTAATCACTTCATAGGCTGTACTGAGACCACTGTGGGGCATGATTACAGGTGAAAAAAGAAGACAGAGTTTGCCCTAAAGTGCCAGGGTCCTGAAGCTATTCAGAGGCTTTCCTGGTTATAACAAGTCTTTCTCAGGGCCTCCCCCTACTCCTGCCCATGGCCCAGTCTCACCCTGTTTCACCCTAGCCAGGGACCATCAGTTCTTGCCTGGAGCAGGCAAGTCAGAGTCTGCTAGTACAGGACATGATGAGCAAGATTCTCTCCTGCCCACACAATGTGCAGCACAGAGTTCATACTTCAGCTCACCAGTCAAGGTAAAATGGAGAAAATCATAGAATGATGGAATRGTTTGGGTTGGAAGGGACCTGTAAAGGTCACCTAGTCCAACCTTCCTACAGTAAGCAGTTCCCTTTAAGCACTGAAAAGCCACCCTAAGGTGTTCCTGGAGCCTTCTCTTCTCCCAGCTGAACAACCCCAACCCTCTCAGCCTTTCCTCATAGAAGAGGGATTCCATTCTTCTCATCATCTACTTGCACCTTCTCTGGACCTGCTCCAAGAAGTCCCTGTCCTTCCTGTGCTGGCAAGCCCAGAGCTGGATGCAGCTATCCAGGTGGTCTCACCAGAGCAGAGCAGTGGGGCAGAATCCCGTCCTTTGCCCTGCTGGCCCCGCTGCTTTTGATGCAGCCCAGAATACGATTGGTTTTCTGGGCTGTGAGCGCACTTTGCCTGCTCATGTCCAGCCTCTCATGCACCCCAAGTCCTTCTCGGCAGGGCTGCTCTCGATCTGTTCATCCCCCAGCCTCTGCTGATACAGGGGGTTGTCCTGACCCAGGTGCAGCACCTTGCACTTGRTTTTGTTAAACCTCATGAGGTTCCAACACGCCCACTTCTTGAGCTTGTCCAGGTCCCTCTGGATGTCCTTCCATCCTTCAGGTGACATCCTTCAACTGCACCACTCAGCTTGGTGCTGTCTGCAAATTTTCTGAGCATGCACTCGATCCCTTTGTCTATGTCATTGATGAAGACACTGAATAGCACTGATCCCAGTATGGACTCCTGAGGGACACCACTCATCAGTATTCTCTAACTGGATGCTGAGTCATTGATGACTTCCCTCTCGATGGAAACATCTAAGCAATTCCTTATCCACCATGCAGTCCATCCATCAAATCTGTATATCTCCAGTTGTGGGGGGTACCATGTGAAGGGCCCTACAGAAATTTAAATAGATGATAATCTGTGGCTCTTCCCTTGTCCACTAACATAGTCACTCCRTCGTAGAAGGCCACTAGGTTGGTCATGCAGGACCTGCCCTTGTTGGAGCTGTGCTGGCTGTCTTGAACCATGTCCCCATCTTCCATGCGACTTAGCATAGCTTCTAGGCCGATCTGTTCCATGACCATATTTCTCAGATACTCAAGTTCAGATTGGATACCATTGCTCTTGGGAACTCTTGCCTCTCTGCATTGGTTTTCCTTTTGTGCGAAATTGTCATAATCTCTCTTGTTTCCAAGGATATTTTTTAACAACTGGCTTAGTTCTTACACTGAAGCCTTCCTTTCCTGTCATGAAAAATGAGACAATTTATATCTGCACACAGTCGTTAAGTTGTCTACAATTCCTACTAAGCTGTTCCTATTGAGCTATTAAACTAACCTGCATTGTCACATCACCAGAGCTACAAGACAAACTCTCCAGAAACAGTTTCACTATTACAATGTTTTCAAAAATCTTTTTTGATGTTTTAAAAAGAAAAAAAAATCTCTCCTACTTAACCCAAAAGTCGTACTACAATATAAGAAATAAGAAAATATAATTTTTTGTCACAAATATCACAAATGTGCAAAACCCTCCCCAAATTAAAGCCCAACCCTACCCCCTACACCAACCTGAAATGGAGCTATATTGTTTTAAATAAATAAAATACAGGATTTAAAATTATCAGTCAAGTTTTTATTATTTTTCTGGCACCAGAAAAAATAATAGGGATATAATATTTTGAAATATGCATAGCCGTCTATGARCAGAAGATTTTTCTTATTAAATAGCTACATTTGTCTTCAAAGGAATTCTAGGCACTCAAATAAACTTAACAGTTCACTTGCAACATTATGCAGAGAAACGACACTTTTCTTTTTGTTTGTTTTGAACCACTGTCACAGAACCCCTGTCAGTATGAGGTAGCCTGAAGTTGAACACGTTTCTTCTGGTGCTAAAGGCCACCAAGGTTTGTATTTCTCCAGCAGTTATTTCTTTGATTCTATTTTGATAAAAAGTTTCTATGTTCAGAAAGGACTTATGGTTTCTGTTCAAAATGTTTTTCAAATAATTTAAATAATTTTGAAAGTCAAAACAGCGGAGATTTTCTGAGTGCTTAAGGCATTTGTAATTACTCTGATGGATATTGGACTCCTCAAACATACATAACACACTCACGGAGAGATGGATGTTAAATATTAACTCCAAATACTATTAAATCTGTTAAACTTGCTGCATTTTATGAAAATTACATGCTGTATATCTTACTTTCTTCATTTTACATTTCCCACCTTAACCCAATTTCAAACACACTGGTACTGGACAATATTTCAGCTAGACAAGATGTTTGAAACAGCATCAATATCTTCCCTTAATTTTGGATTTAATTTCTGTCAGAATCCAAAGTGCAAAACAAGCCATGGAGTAACCCTGAGCTGAACTGAACTGTTGTAGTGRTGACAATAAAGAATGAAATGGAAGCAGAGATTTCAGTCAAGAGAGCTTGTATCTTCACAGGAAGCAACCAAACAAATGAACGAAAATAGACATCAAGTAGACTTAAAATTGGATTGCTTTGAGAGCAATGGGTTGTTTGAAGTCAATCATCACACTAGCCACTTCCTGATATCCTATTTTGAAGACATCAGAAATAGCAAATTAGGTCTTCTGTAGCTAAGTATTTCAAGATGAAATGCCAAGGTGAGCAGCTACAGTGCAGGCATGATCTGCAGTGCAGTGTTCCAGTGTGCTGCACAAGGTGGCTTCCTTAGCCAGGGGAATATAAGGAGAGCTTGGAGAGGTGCCGGGAGCCCTCAGCTCATGCATCAGTGGCTGATGGCTGCTAGACAGGGCCAGAAGCAGCGGCAGCCCAGGCCCCCACATGTATAAAAAAAAAATCCCTTGGGACTGCATTTCGCTCTATGGTTCTCGGGAAAGGGAGTGCAGAAAGGGCACTGCAGCTCTGCAGCTCAACCAGGGAGCAGTGGCATCCACCCAGCAGAAAGCCATGTCCTCTGTGCGCTCTGCAGCCACCATGACTGACATGGCTGCACAGTCAGGGCTCCAGCGGGAACACGCTGCCGCCCCGGTGCCAGGCTGGTGGCTGTGCCCGGCTCCCATGCCAGCTCCAGAGACCAGCGGCGGCACAGCTGTGGGGGTGCTCCCAGAGACAGGAACTCCTCCTATTAGTGACAGAGCTCTGGGAGGAGCTGAGTAGACTGAGGAGTATCAGGGAGTGAGGGCCCAGGTTAACGGTGTGAAGAGAAAGCTTTCTACCCTGGCATGGCCCTCAGATTATGATCCATTATTAATTTTTCAGGTAGTCAGTGGTGAAGTTCCAGCAAAAAGTCTGAGGGCAATCAAGAGACTTGGGATGACTGGTTAAGGGACCAAGAGCACAAGTGGTGTTCTCCTCTGTCCTCACAGTTGTAGGGAATGATGAGGGAAGAAACAGGAATAGCCAGCAGATCAATACCTAGCTCCAAGTCTGGTGTAACTATCAGAATTTGGGGTTTTTTAATGATGGTCAGTCTACACAACACCAGGCCTGCTGGCAACAGACAGCAGGAGAAAAAGGGTTTTTTGTGAAGGAATTAGCAGGGCTCATAGAAAGAGCTTTAAATGAGATTTGAAGAAGGAGAGGGATAAAACCAGGCTCAGTAGAGATAAACCTGGGAGTGGCCAATATTTAAAGGACGGTGTGCTAGGGAGATCCTTCAGTCTGCTGTCTCATTGGAGGTASGGGATGGAGATCCATGTGGAAACAGACAGAATGGTTATGGATGTGTTAGAAACCATGGAATCACCTGAGAAATCACATAGGAACTAGGCTTATTCCTAATGAGGTATATTCAGGAAGGTCGAGTGGCTGAAGGCAAGGCACACCAGATCAGAGACACAGAATAGAAAATGGAGGAGTTTTTGGCCGAACTAGAGTTTTCAACTGGGGCAAAACGTGTGAGAGACACCAGAAGGCAGTGAAAGTGCACCAGAAGAAAGTGTGTAATTGAAACCAACTTTTGGACTGATACACAAAAGCCTCATTAGATGACAATTTAGAAAACTGTATCACATTACAGAACACAATGCTAGAACTTGAATAAAAAAGACAGGATTTTTAAAAGCTTCTAGTGCTAAGAGGGAATAAAAAAAATCATAAGAATAAGTAGGATAGGTATTTTCCAAATGTAAATCTCTCAGAGTTGTGTGCAAAAGTTTTTCTACAGACATACAGATATTGAAAGGACCATACCTATATATGCAAAGCATGTAATTTTTCTGTTTTCACTTCAGCCATTCTCTGCATGCAGATCTTGCCATAGATGTCATTATTTAAGAGGAACCTGAAAACGCAAGACGACAGAACTGGCCATTCAGGCAGGTTGGGTGATCAGTGTCATATAGGATGAATATGTAATTTAAAATACATCTGCATTGTGGCTTAAATTATCCTATTTTCTATCATTTGAAATTTATATAGATAGCTCACCTTCAGGCTCAACCTTAAATTTCAAGACACAAGCAAACTGCAGCAGACCTATTTCAAAGCTATGGGGAAATGAGTATTGTTACTGTATAATGTATTATTTAATAGCTGTCCGGTAATCATGCAATAACATTCTGAAGAGTGGTGCAGCTATTTTTGTATTTATGAAATTCATCTGGAAGAACAGTTTCTGAATTATTCTGAATTCATGAAAGAGGATTCACAGTCTCACAAAAGGGTTCTCATTGACCTACAGATACAAAGTGAGATAAAGGTTTTCGTCCCAAACGAGCATTAGTGTCCCTTTCTGAGAAAAGTAAATGATATTAGTTGACTCTACTTATTTCATTTTTATGCATAAGCTGTGTATTCTGACATCTTGTAAAACAGCTTATTTCTGCTCTACTAAATAAGAAAGTTCTGGAGGAACTGAGAACTAAGATGATCTTCCCTCTTCCTTCTATRTATGTAGCTGCCTGGAAGGTAAGGGCTTGAAAAGCAAGGTAGAGCATGTAGACCTGTCCAAACTTCTTTTTTTTTGGATTAACTTCTTTATGGGAAATAAGGTGTATCAACTTTTTTCTTTCTTTTTTTTTTTCTTTCCTCCAAACTTTGTGGCAATGTTCCATAACAGGAGATATAAGAGTTTTCTAGCCTGTTTGGATTACCATTGCAAAGAGACACACACACTTCTTTAAATGAACATTTTAACTTAAACCAAAAATTTCTGGACTGAATTAATGGCAGTTACAGTATAGAATATCCCAAATATCTTCTTGTTTCAAACAGCTGCTTTAAGACTAGGGTTGATGACAAAAATAATTGCATCAATACTGCAATTAAGTTAAAATATTATTAACATATTAGATTTGAAAATGATAATTTAGCAGTGACAAAATATTAGTTTCTTTTCCTTCTAACATATTAATCCCTTTTATGTACATAGTCAGAGATCTGAGTGCTTCATGAGATTTTCCCCTGTCATCTGTCACCTATGTATTTGCTGAAACCAAGTCTATTGTACATTCCAGAGTACAGGATTTGGTTGACACTGACCAAAGATGCTCCTTAAAGTGGAGCTCTGATTTTTTGCAAGACTTATGACACAATACACTGCTTATTGATAATCGAAAAGTGAAACCTGCAAATAATACCGGTTAAAGCTTCGTAATTACCTGCCTTGATCTTATTAGGATGTCCTATGGTAAGTGCCATATCTGATCTTCAAGAAATCAGAAAAAGTAATTAATCTGTTAATTTTATTGATAGATCACCTGTCTATCCAGTATAAAGACATAATTATACTCAAGAGAGAGAGAGAATTAAAATGAGCATGGCCTGTGAAATGATTAATTTTGTGTCCTGGAGTCAATTACACATAGGATAACTTCAATTCTCTGAAATTACATTTAATATCATAATGCACTCTAACAAAGGAGCTGGTGGGAGTACTAAAACTGTACTGCATATGAAAAATTGGTAAAATGTGTACTTCACCATTGAAGAGCTTCAAAAAACCATTGAATATCCTTTGATTTTGTAATTAATAAGAGTGCTTAGAGGGTGCTATTTCTTTAGTAATCTCAGAGTAAAGTACAAAATAAAGGTAAATGATTCAAGGTCAAATGTGGCAAATACATAGCAGCAGTGAGTAACCTGGGTTCCTAGACTCTCTAGTTAATGCTCAGTAAACTGAATCACAGGAGTCCCATTGCACAGTAAAAGAATTTGGTGTTACTTCTGATTTGTAACTGCTTATCCAGAACAGATCAAGTAGGTTGAGACATGCATAATGTCTTCTTCCTTACCCACATGTACCCTCAAAAATATGGTTCTAAAGGGTAGGCATCAAGTCTATGTCAGACAAATGCAGAAGTGCTGTTGTGGAAGTGTTAATGCCAATAGTGAATATACTCTACCTAAATATTCACCAGATGTCTTCAGAAGTCTGTTAATACTGACTATGCTGAAGTGCTGTATAATTAATATAATTAATGATCAGCCCTTCCTCCCTCTATAAAACTGTCTCCCAAGGTCTTATTTAACATAAGTCATTGAATGAACACACAGGGAAATAATCTGCTTGAGACAACTTGGTGGGAGAATCAAAGTAGGGGAGAATAAAGGTATCAGCACAATAATGACAAAAAATAGTATCAACAGATTGTTGCAATGCAGTCTTCCAGTGTGCTCGATTATGGGCCTCTAATGCTTGATTTAGGGCAGMTAGAAGTGGTTGAAGAACAGCTAAATAACAAGACAGCTCTGACTGCAGTAACTTAAAGGTATGTACTTGGGTTGGCAGTTAAGAGTTCCTTTGTCCCAGGACAAAAAATAGTAAAGCTGGTAGGAAAAATGATCATTTGGAGAATGCTTGGTTGATAGTATTAAGCCTTTCCCAGAAAYCACCCACTTCATGAAAATCAACACTTGATGGAAGAAATTTCTTCAGCTTTGCAGATTTTACTTAGACCTTGAAAATCAAGGGCTTTGTGTACTACCATTGAGCCCATGAGTGGAATTTACCTGTCAGTGTTCATGATGCTCACGGCTAAGTTTTGCTGACCACCAGACTTTGAAT
This sequence comes from Amblyornis subalaris, assembly GCA_018881555.1. NCBI lineage: Eukaryota > Metazoa > Chordata > Aves > Passeriformes > Ptilonorhynchidae > Amblyornis > Amblyornis subalaris. Next base: position 2,734,716 of record JACAXG010000062.1, on the reverse strand, counting down.
TTGAACACCGTTTTATATCAGCTACCATAGAAGCTGATAKAAAATGAAATGGTAATGTTTAGAAAAGACAGCTGATGCTTACTACCAGTATCTGAACTTTGTGAAATGGCATTTTAAGAATTTGCTGGACATTGAAGAGTGCCTGTGGGAAAAGAGCTATGTACTAATCAACTCTGTTTGTTGGGCAGGTCACAGCTGTTGCTATGATATGTAATTGGAAGGCCAAACTCATTCAGTGAGGTACACAAATTTATAGTACTTTCAGTAAAGGAAAGGAAAAAAGAGATTTCACTATGGCAGAGCTTTTTTGAAAAAAAATAAATCAAGTATAAACACAGGAGAGATGAATGCATTATACATACAGAATTTGTCATCCTTAATTAGAAGACTTTGTTTTCAAGATCATTCCATATGGCCACCTTTTAATTGATACACAGTGATGTAGCTATATTATTAATAGCTGTAATATTGTAGCAGATGCAACGCATACGTATCAATGGGGAATCATGCAAGCCTTTTGTTCACTGTAGAAGGTCCACTACATGATGTATAACTGTTTTATGGGTGCTATATCTTTTATAACTCATTTGTGCAGGCTTGTACATTATGATTTGTTGGCCATATCTGATTTTGCAGTTTTGTATTTTCTTTTTCAGTACTGAACACCTACATGAGTTGTATTTATGCAAACTGAGGATCAGATATCAGTATATATACAGTAGGCAATGAATATTTAGGCTTCTATAAATTATCCTGTTGTTTTAATTGCTCTTGTTGAATGATAAAATGCACGAAATGCAACCTCTCTTTGATATTAAAAGGTGTTTTTTCAAAGGACCCCAAAGTACCCAAGATTCATATACACTTCTGCTGCCTTATCTCCTAGTTTGGTGTGATTTATGGCAACCACATTCCTACACTAGAAATTATTCATCCCTTGCTATATGCTACTAATCAGTGAGATTCTGCTGATTCTGTATTGCGTCTGAATGCTCTCTAGTCAAGTATCAATTCTCTAGAGCTATTACACCTTTTTCTTAAGCAGCTAATGGAGTTTATAAGGGAAGGTTTGAGGAAAGTTCCACCACCATACTAAAAAGCTAGTAACCAAATAAGCATGAGTGCCACTGACTGAAAATCACTATATGAAAATAATAAGTAAACTGACATCTACCATCATGTAAATGGAGTAGAGACATGAAGGGCATAGAGGAACAGTTCGACTGATGACCCAGTCACTGAGTGGGAAAAACAATAGTGATGAGTTTAATTACAAGCTTTCAGGAATTTGCTTACTTAATCCCTGGTTTTCTTGTCTTTTTAGAAGTGATTGCAAATATTCAAGTTATATTGCAAAATTTTTTTTTTCTTTGCCTAAATACCAGTAAAATGCCCAATAAGAGCTTTTTTTTATCCAGTTTATTACTAACATGABAGTAATACAAACTATAATATAATGGAACCAGAAAGTCCTGAATATTTTAGATAGCTTGTATGARCATGTGATATATTGCTACTCTACTAAATCCATGTTAATTAACTTATATTGAAATATACCAAATTGTTGTAACATATTTATTTAATTGAAAAAAATACTGGCAGGTTGGTTAATAATATGAAAATATGTTCTCTACAGTCACATCTGAAGCCACTAATTTTATTACTTTGTAAAAGAAAATATTCTGTACTATTTCTCCGGGAATACATTTGTTCTTTTTAATATAGGTAGAATATGTAGTGTGGCTAAGACTACAGCAGTCCTGGTGCTGATTACTTAGATACTTTTGTGACTTCTGTCTGTATCTTTGTGCATCTGGAGGAACGGTTCATTTCAGTGTTATTAGTAGTGTATGCACTGAGTGTCAAGAATCCATCCTGAAGAGTTGGGAAAACATTCTGCAGTCTGCTCTGCTGTAGTACAGGAAAGGTGAGAAGGACTATTGCCCAGCAATGACGTTTAATAGAAATTTAATTGCAAGATAGGCTTGGGTCACCAGAGGATATAATTTGGTATTTCAAAGGCAAGGTAGTAAATTCACCTCCAAGATAAAGTGTGAGCATAAAGTGAATGAGAAACTGGTTAGTCATTTTTTGTGTTCCTCCCCCCTGCCCTCCCTTCCCTTTTTTTTTTCCTCCACCTTTTATAATGCCTTCACAAAAGTACTACTTCTATTTTGGATCAGTATGGAGTACACTCTATTATACTAATTTTGGCTGGGATAAGAAATTTTATTGTATAATTACTTTTCTTCAGAGTAGCTTGTACGGGGTTGTGTTTTGGATTTGTAACAAAACTGTGTTGAAAACAAAGGGATGTTTTAGGTATTGCTGAGCAGTGCTTACACAGAGTCAAGGTCTTTTTTCCTTCTCATGCTGCTGACTGMAACTGAACATAAAGCTGGGGAAGAAGGAGAAAGGGGAGATGTTTGGAGTCATGACATTTGTCTTTGCAAGTAACTGCAATGTATGATAAAACTCTGCTTTCCTGGAAATGGCTAAACATCATCCTGCTGATAAGAAATAGTAAATTAAAAACTTACTTTACTTTTGCTTTACCTATTAAAGTGCTTTTGTGTCAACCCATGAGTTGTCACACTTTTACCCTTCTGATTCTCTCCCCATCCCAGCTGGGGAAAATGAGTGAGCACCCATGTGGTGCTTAGCTACTTACCAGGGTTAGCTAATAAGAAATAAGCTTCATATATTATTCCTTTCCAGAAAGGTTTTTTATTCCTCATTGTTGAGTAACAAAAATTAAATTTGCCAAAATTCTCGAGTCAATGATTTGTGAATTACTTGTTATGAGGCCATGATCACACAGTTGTGTCGTTGTCTGTGTCTTTTTAAAATGTTTAATTACTTAATTTTTAATGTCTGGTGATAAATTATTTTTGCTTTGTTGTTTTACAAATGAAATGAAAGTACATTAGTAAATTTCATTTAACAACATGACTCTTCTAATGAGACACAATTAACCAATTATTGTTTAATAATGAACWGGTGCCGCTCTTTTAAAACAGCTTCGGTTTACTGAAAAGCTAAAATTCAGAAAATTCATTTCAGATTGTTGAAATATGTGCAAACAAATAAGAATTTGAAAACTTTCCACCCTGTCTTCCAAGTTAATGGCTACCATTAGTGTTAAAATMGTATTTAATACAACTAAGAAGGTCTGTTTAGTCTTATCACCAGATTAAAAGGACAAACTCATATTTCAAATAAAACCTTTTTTTTGAGATATCACTATTTCTTACATTTTTATTAATTATTTTTGAATTATTGCCTATATTAAATAAAWATTAAACAGTTCTCACTATGCTAGGGAGACTATTTCTGCTTGTCTGTTGTCAGAGCCTTTGATAAATTCCACTAAAATGCTGTTCCTGCTGGCAGAGACAGTTACAGATAAAAGACTACCCACATTGCCTGTAAATCAGTGGATAGGCTGATTTCCTCACTACCCTAATTAGTTTTGCATAATTTGGCACATTGCTTCCTGAAATAATGCTTTAATCTAATTAAGATTTTTTTTCAAGATATCTTTTAAATGGATTAATTAAGGACTTTATGCCAAAGCCCAGAAATTATTATCACTGAGAATAATGCTGGTACCTTATTAAAGAATATARTTTTATTTACCCTGTAAACTGACTCAGTTTCTAACCTATGCATAGCTAAGTGATTAGGTGAAAATTATCCCCTGATTTCCCACCTTCCTGGTAATCCCCCCCAGGTTTGCAGTCCAACAACTTGTGGAAATGGGATGTAGTCTTCCCTGTCGTATTAGGATATCCATGTACACTAATGATATCTTTGTGCAAATGAGAGAATAAATGATTATTTGATATTACTGATAAAATCCTCTCTATARGGGAAAAAAAGAGTAATAAATTACTGTTACTAATCTATAATGATGTGTTATTAACTGGGCCGAATTGCTCATTTTTGTTGTTTTGTTAATTTCTCTGTTTCCCAGTAGACCCATTAAGTGGCTTGCAATGACACAATAATATTTCATAACTTGGATGTATTATCTGTCAATCATAAATCTTTTCTGCCTATTAAAGGGAAACTCACTGGCAGAATGAAGAAYGATACCTTGCTGTACTCATTGGACAATATGCATTCAGTAATTGCTACCTGCTGTTCAAAAAAACCCTCACTGCTATATCGAGGTCAGATTCATCTGACTGGATGAAGAACTGGAGAAGAGTTAATGTGTTTTAAAAATTATTATACGAGGTGTAAAGTCTCTCTTACTTAGATACTTGGTCGCAGGTGAAAGTTGAATGTACCTGCCTGGATACAAAGACTGTATTCCAAATTCAAAGCTCAGTGGATTCAATGGAGGAAAAATTACTTTTGGCAAACTTTGAATTATGATAAGAAATTGAASAAGAATTCTGTTTAGAAGTTCAGACGGTTTGGTTTTTAGCCAGGGAACTGAAGATCTTAAGTCTCCTGAGCAAAATGCCTACTTCAGTATATTAAGGAAGATATACTCTATTTCAAAAATGATTGTTGTGGTCAACTGATTATTGCAGGATCTTTGAAGACATTATATGAACAGAGGAAATGTTACCAGTGCTACTTATAACCTTGATTGCAGATTCCATCTGTAAAGCAGAAAGCTGCCTTATATGAGTAATTTCAGGAAGTGCAGAGATTGTGTCCCCAGAGGAGACTTAAGATGAGTTTCAACAAGTGTAGGAGAACAGAACAYTTGTGGTATCTGTAAACTCTGAATTTTAGTACCTGCATTGGTACACTACAGTGCTTTTAACAGAACAAGTGAATGACAACAGTTGACGTCCCTGGAGATGCAAATGAAAGTCAGGGCATCATTTTCATTTGTGCTTATCCTGTTTGCTTTGACCACAACTGTCAGAAGGCCCAATTACASCCTTACAGTCTGCAATACTGTTCCATTTTACAATGTCATGTTCAATTGCAGTAAATACTAGGTCTAACAGTGTCAAAATCTGTGAGAATTTATTAATCCAAATRGTGAAATAATCTCTGAGTTAGACAATAAATTTGTCTGTATTGTGATTATGCTGATGTGAGGACTGAGATTCATCTTGAAAATTACTGTATAATTCTTTCTTCAAAGCATAGTGCCAGTTGCATTTTCAGTAATTTTCGGTCAGTACTCTGAAAGGTATGATTTGCATTTAGYTGTCACCTGAGTATATTTCTAAATATTCACTACAAACTTATTTTTAAAAAGGGTATTATTACAGATGAAATTAAGTCTCTGAGCCAATGATTAAACTTAAAAAACATATGAAGATTAATAAATAGGAAAACAAATAATTTTATTAATATAATATAACTATATAACCATTAAGAGATTTTTGGAGCCTACCCTGATAGTAGAATCACAGAATCACAGAATCACAGAATTCTGGGATTCTACTCTCAGGATAGTAGGATATAATCCAGTCATAGACAGTATTAATTGTAGTAATAAACGGGATGGATTTTGGGGTCCTGGAGTCTTCCTGAAAGCGTGGCGCGTATCAGGCAGTGCCTGACGCGTTCGGCAGTGCGCGCGCGCGCGCGCACACACACACACACACACACACACACACACACACACACACACACACACACACACACACACAAAGGCGTACTTAGTCAGAGGCAGAGAGTCGGAGGAGTTGTCCTTATGCGTTCCACGAAATAGGTTTATTCCATGAATCGTCAGGGAAGGAGAGAACTCAGAACAATGGAGGGTTCAGGGTTTTATCCCAGGGGCAGGGAGGGCGGAGAGACAACAGGGGCCAATGGTTTGAGGGTCAGGGGGCAGAGAAAAGGCAGGGTAATACAACTTCAACCAATAGGGGTAAACGAGGGGAGGAGCAGGGTACAGGGATAAATCGGATGCCGAGTAAGGGAGAACAATCTAGAACCAAACCTTACAAGGGAACAAGGAGGGACAGGCTCCTYGGTCACTCCTGTGGCTGGCCCAAACACCTGCARCATCCCCTGCTGCAGGCTCAGCCACCACCACAATTAATTAGTACATTTTTATTGGAACTAATTTATACCAATAAATGATGAACTGGTTCCCGGAAAACTACTGACACCAAAAGCATCTAGTTAAGTACAGTGGAGCAAAACCAACTCAGAATCTGTGGCTGCTACATTAGTGTAATGAACATAGGAGAGTAAAACCAGAGAAAAGATTCTTTAATCAAGCAGAAAAYTGAAAAACACCCTTTACCCACTGAATCACACTGCCAGTTCACCCTTGGCTGTGTGCTGTGCTGAATGTTCACTCATAGATTTTTTTTTAGTACTGCACTTTGAGCTAAAGATGGCTTTGTTAGGAACAGTGAAGTGCAGTCATTGCAAAAATATGCCAAGTTATAAATCCCTTTACTGTTTCTAYCCAATGTATATAATAAATCTTACTTTCCTGATAAATAAGAATGGTGATAATCACACATATCTCTGCTGAAAGCCATATCTAGTGTCTAGCTCTGTTAAAAATGAACAACAAAAAAAACCTCAAAGACCRTTGACTACCACTGAAACTGCATCTTCCCTAAGCCAAAATTTTCAGCACAAAGCACAGAAAACTTGCTGTGTGACAAGTACTAACCAGTGGGCAGAAATCTGAATTTTCTTCCTCACACCTCATTGACCCTAATTTCCTGGGTATGATTATGCCTTGCCTCCACTACCCTCTCTATTGGAAGCGGGAGCCTCTGCAAATCCATGGATTGTCCTCCAGCAGCATATTTCTTGTCTCCTTAAATCCACTTTCTTGAAATGTCMCTGGACGGAAATTTTATTTCAGCCTGGAGTAGGTTCAGAGACATCATAGTGAGACCAGCCTGTCCTGAAGGTTGARGCCTGGGACTGCAGCCCTGTGGCTGCACAGAGCTCCACTGTGATTGGCATGAGAGAAGGTGCTTTTCCATTTGAAGTCCCTTGGACCTGAYTGGGAATCCAGAAAGGTTTAGAGGTTTACTTCCATATACCACACTGTGATTTTAATCACTGAAAAATAAGCTGAAATCTTTCAGTATAGTACCTAGTAGCTACTTCTGTTAACAGTGAGTGGTAGCCAAATTGTCCTCAGGAAAATCTACTGTTGAAATTCTAGTATTGGGTTTATCCTTTTAATCACACAAATCTGCCCACATAGTTGAATAAATTGATTTTCCTGCTCCTGGCTAGCTTTGCTAAAGATTGATGCTAGTTGCTTGTCAATTAAAATAATTGTTTTAAATTAACGTTGGGGTTTTTTTCAAATCAGTAAACAGTGAAAATTAATGTTCAGAAAACATACCTTTACTATAGATCGGTTGATTCTACCTCCTTTTTACTCCCTCATAAAGAGAGACCCTATCAAAATACGCAACTAAATTTCCATGGTTACCAGACCTGTGAGAAGGGATTCAGACACTTTTATATTAACAGATACTTGAATTTCAGGGAATATAATCTGAAGATCTCCATGAGAAACTAATTATTTCAGAAAGCATATTTAATGATAAAAATGACTAGAGTTTTTCTCAAGTACATGCTGATTTCTATAAGTAAACCTAATGGAAACAGTTGTTTTCAGATCCTGGTTTTGTTTCATATTGCCTTAATGAAAAGTTATGTTATTAATTTCATATATTTTWAAAGATTATCGCTTTTTCTTGCCTTACTTTGAAATGTGAGAGTTTTTTGGTAGTTTTGTAGGGGATATGGAAACTGCTTTGATATTTTGTAAACACTGCTAATCATATAAGTTTGTTGCACAGGTACATATATTTTAAAAAGAGGAAATCTAAATTTAGATTTTTACTCTCTATTAAAACACTTAAATATTTATTCAGTGACTCAGTATTAAGACCTGATTCCTGAAAAGCTTAAAGTACATCTTATCAGTGCTTTGCCTGCTTCATCTAATTCACTCACTCATTCAAGGAAGTCCAAAGTCCTGCAAGTCTTTTTCTTAGGGGAAAAAACTTGATCTCTGGAAATATTAAAATTTAACCATTTGTTGTATTTTATATTTCTGGATAAATGTCGTACAGATACAAAACCAATAATCCTGTTATTCAGCATGAAATACTTTTATTTAAGTTATATCTGAGAAAAATAGTCAAGCAAAGAATGTACATGCTGAGCAATTATCAGTCTGCTAACATTATAACCTCTGGTTTCAGCAAGGTGTGACTGTTTGGGGAATGGCATTTGAAATTTATAAAGCTGTTTTATTTGGTATATAGTTGTTGGCACATTTTTAATACATAGGAGATTGTTATTTCCTCCATTATCACAAGTGTTCTCTTAATTTCTAGTGCCACTAAAAATTTCTCATAAGAATGAGCACAGAGATAATTAGCTGAGTTTGAGCCTATATGACTGTATCAAACAAACCCAACTGTAGATGAAAAGAAGAAAAGACTGGGTTTTATATCATCAGTATTTTATGAACTGAAAACAAATTCTGAGTGCATAGMTATCTTGATAAGTTTCATAGGTAATGCTTTTTGTCTGACTGTTTTATTGTTTGAGGCATGTATTTCAAATTTTATGTTTATTCTTCATATGACACAAAGACTTTAAACATATTTTGAACATAGGTTATCAAGAGGCAAGGGGCACAGAGTGAAACACAAGATGTTCCATTTGAACTTCAGGAAACAGTTGCACAGGTTGCCCAGGAAGGCTGTAGAGTCTCCATTCTTGGAGRTATTCAAAAGGCATCTGGACATGGTCCTGGGCAATTTGCTTTAGGTAGCCCTACTTGAGTGACCTCCAAAGCCCACTTCCAACCCCAACTGTTATRTGATTCTGTTATAGAAAGTCTTATAAATTTGTATCAAACATTGTCAGATTAGTTTTATGAAAAATGTCAACCATCTCATGTTAAAAGTCATAAATGTATTGATTCTAATTAGAAAGTAGATTGAATTTTATCCATTGTGAATACTAATAACAAGGTGATTTCTTGTTAAGATATATATCTGAGAGAACAGTTCAGACATTGAAAGTATCTGTCTGTAAAAATAGCGGTGCTTTTGTGTACACCAACAATGAAACTATGGACATATATCACTATGGTGATAGACTAAGCTAAGAAGAAACCATTCTTTTTCCCCATTACTGTCCATTAAAAATAAGCCAGATTTTTGGTTGTCTTCAAATATCTTTCAGGACGATCTACATTACATTTTATGTTGTGTCTCATTGCTGTTATAGTGTGTAGTTCTATACGTTAATGATCACATAGATGRAGATCAAGGAAGAAGTATTTTGCTTGAGAGCTAATATTAAAGCTTTAGCAAGTACAGAACAAGCTCAATGCTGCAGCACAGCAGCCAGTGAGACTCTCCTTGCAGAGCTGAAAAGAACCTTCTTGACCTCCTTTGATTACTGAAATTGGAGCAAACCTCATGGCCTTTCCATTTCTGAGAATCATGGGATTTTGGTCAGGGAGTTTAACTTTCTAAACTGCTTTTCAGAGGAAAGAATCTTGAATTGTGCTCACAGGAATGTGAAACTGAACTAATGATGCAATAAACAAATGAACGAACAAACAAACAAACAAAACCCACCAAAAAAAAMMCCAAAACCCAGCGYCCAAACCTCTGAAAAACTGCAGATGTGGAAACAGGAAGGAAGAAGAGATATGTTGTTGAATATAAACTTGACATCTTCCTGTAATGTGACAGGGCATTGTGGACAAATTGAAGTGATTGAATACCCAATTTCTGTGTCAGAATATCTTTAAACTAATAAATGACAAAGACAACAGGTGTTCCACAGTAACGTATTTTCAGCAGAAAGTCACTGGAATAACAGTATTTCAAAACAAAATAAAACAAATAATCAAAAATACTTTCTTTTAGTCACCAAAAGGCAAAACAAACAGAAAAGGATCTGAGAATCTGATGTTTCTATCATATTTTAATTGGTTGTGTACATGGGGGAACAAGATCTTATACCATTGTTTGTGATTTATGGAGCATGTCCTGTCCTTTCCCTTGATCTTTTGTGTACAAGGCCAATAGTGAATCAAAAGGGTGTCACAATTTTCAGAAAACTGACCAACAAAGAGAAAATGATGGCCTCTCCTGAAAGAAAGATGATTCAGGCTGAAAAGCCAAGCTGATAGATGTGGTATGGGACATYCAGATGTTCAGAGGCCATGCCCAGGGCAAAAAGGCTTTGCAAGTTCAGAATAAAACCCTTTATACAAGTAGAGCTATTTTCCTTTGAAATTTCTTTGCTGACTTCAGATAAACATTCTAAGATCACAAATTTGTGTGTCTGGCTTTCCCAAGTTTGGTCTAGGTTAGAAAAGAGTGATCAGGGGATAATGCCACAGGTAATGCCTCATGTTTGCAGTTTTCCATTCACGGGCTTGAAGATGATTATTTTGGCCTTACTTTACTGTCACAACATCTTGCCAGTCTTAACAGGTTTATTAAAGAGTGTGCTGTTTCTCTCCTATATTCTGTTTTTCAAGTACTCATAGAAAAACTTTTCTAGGATAACTCTGATTACAGAAAGATATCTCTTCCCTCTGCCCTCTACTTCAGCCAGGCCATGGGCAGGTGTCTTTGAGCAGCTTCTCGAGCTCTATCTACATGGAAAATTGGAAATGGTTGTAGTTTTAGGGGTCACCAACATACTGATCATCTCTCTGTATCTGCACTCTGTATCTGCGTGTCTGGAGATTYCATCCTGGGATGAAATTCTGTTTACATTTCATGTTACAAACTTTCAGGTCATATACAGTGCTATCCACAATATGTCAAAGGGTCATAGGAAATTAAATACAATAGTAACAATATAGTTGCACTTAATTTCTGTAGACATAATATAAAATGTTTCCAGGGGTGATCTATATCCTCTTTAAAAGGTGCTATTTAAGTATGTTGAAAGAAATCGGTCTGTACCTCAGACAGTTAAGAAATAAATGGAAATAAGTAAATTTGTACCTTATAACTGTCAAGATTTTTAATGCTTTTCTAATACAAAATAAACATCATATAGAGATAAATCTAGATATAGCCATAGAACAACTGACAGCCACTAACCACTTCACGAYTACAGCTAGGGTGTTTCACAGCTGTTACAGTTTTCAAGACAGCTACTGATGATTACTAGTGTTAGTTATGTTGAGAAAGACTCCTAATTCATGGTTGGGAGACTTGATCTTCCCTTGAAAATTCACTCTTCCTGAATACTAATACCTGAAGYTGAAACCTTGTAATTACAATGCCCTTTTCCTATTTTATAGTTCTTTAAGTGGTTAGTCTACATAAGTAATCAATCACAACTTCAAGTCACTCTTCATATGGACAATTAAAACATAAAGAAAATGAAAGGAAGTGAAATTTAAATCAGTCTGATAAATATATTGTAAGTGGATTTAATTTCTAGCAGAGGTCTCTGAGGGTGAATTTTTATGCTTCAATTAATTCACCCACTTCCATATAATCCAGAGCCAAATTTTGCATATAAAGTGGATAACAGTTAATGAAAATGGATATGCAAGCATATGTTCTCTTMCACATATAGATATCCAGTTTTCTTTACAAAATGTATGCTATGTACACACACACACAAATATACATCAGTTTATATGCATTCCTTTGTAACACTGTAAGGCTTAATAACTTCTGAGATAGATCTTTATGAATGTCAAATCAATAAAACTATTTATTAAAAAGGAAACTTTTAATACAAGGATAACGGAGTTTAAAGTGTGCASCAAAGTGCATCATCAAATGGACATAGTTCTATTCACTGGAAGGGTACAAAGATGTTATACAAAACTGAAGAGTTGCCTTCATGTAACCTGAGACACTCTTAGGACTTAGACAAGTTTATAGTCAGTTTAGGCAATTTTACTTYTGTTGTAAACTGAAATAGGCGACTTTCAGCTTTTGTCTCACCCTAATGTAGACTATAGAATAAATCAATAGGTTCATTCTTTTGAAGTAGCTACTTCATCAGCTAGAAGGAAAGCTGAGCATGTCTGCTCAGATGTTGGTGGTTACGATGCCATGATGACTAGCACTTTAGGATTCTGTGGTGGAAACCCAGGATGATTAAGGTAAGTGACAATGTGCCACAGAATRAATATTTACTCAATATACATGTTTTAGTTTTTTGAAGTTTTTAAATCAAGCAGCATGCCTTTGCTCTCCATTTGTTTTTCTGACATCATATGGCGTATCTTCACTTCTGCCATCCATTTATTTCCCTGTCATCACAAGAATTTGTCCTTGCATATATTTTTTTGCAGAAACAATTCTGTTCAACAAACATAAAACAAAAGAATATTCCAGATGTTTTAAATACCCATTTATTGCCTGATAAAAAAACATCTCCATTGAGCTAGTGTATTGGTAGCTTTATCCTTCTTGCTTCTTGCTTTGATAGGTAGTATGCTCTTTCTTAGTGTGTTTCAGCAAGATGTCTCAGTTGCTGTCCTCACTCCTCACTTAGTCCTCATTCCATCTCTAGACTYAATGATTCTCTACAACATGTATTTAGTCCACATGGCTGTTTTTCTTCAAAGAACACAGAATAACCTGTTCTTTGTGATGTAAAATGTAAGCTGATTTTTATTGTGATCGCTTTTATAACTCTGGGTTAATAGCTTGGCCCAATGCTCACAGGAGCACCTTGACACTGAAGGAATGCACATACTGTATTCTATGTATGAGCTTCTTACCTCTGTGCTTTTATTGACTAGGGAGAGAGAAACGAGACTTCCTAACTGATTCTTTTAGTTTGAAATACAGCTGACATTCAAAACTGACTTTATAGCTTCTACTTTTGTCAGATATCAGCCTTGGCCCACCTTCTTCCCCCTGCTGAATGATCCTCGCCCTGGTCAACCTCTTGCCYGGTGGGTTTTAATGCTGAGGCTGAGTGATCTTCACACTTCCGACACACATGCTTCAGTTGGACTGAACTRATATTAACGGATATTTTTACATCTTGACTCAGAATTCCTTTCTTCTTCTATAAACTCTGTATAACCACTTTACATTTGTCACAGGATTAGAAATGAGGCTGACCACTGCTGAAAGCCTTTTCTATTTCAGTGTGAAATTCAGTGAAAATAGTAAGATCACTCAGGGCCAGCTCTTTTAATAGGATCAGAGTGTAGTTCCAGGCAAGAGGAGGCATATAGCTTTTCCCGCAGATTAAGGAGGAAAGAAAGATTCAGAGAAAGAAATGCAAAGAGAAAGATCTCTTTTAAAGAAAATGGGAGTCTGTTGTTTGCTTGGTTTTTCTGGTTTTCTGTGCTGCAAAATAACAAAGATCCAATGCAGAAAGATTTCACTCAGTGGAGAGCTTGATGAATAGACAATGTTAGGATGTTAAAATATAATGGCAGAATCTCAATACGAGCAGAATATGAGATGCTTTTCAAAAAGCAGTTTGGGGCAAGGTGTACTGATGGCTTTTTAAATTATCACTTGGGCAATAAAAATATTTGTTTTAATTTATTGACATTTGGAATTCCTATTAATTAGAAGTGGAGTTTTTAAAGAAGAATAAAATGCCAGATTCTATTGAATTTCAATAGGATTTATTCAGTAGACTTCCTTTAGAGTCAGATATTTTTTAAAAACACAGAATTTTTAAAAAAGGCATCAGAACCTGGGGTCTTAATGAACATTACTTCTGTTTCTGAATATTTCAACACCACTGAAGTATTGTGGCAGAGGAAGGAAGGGAGGAGAGAATAAAGATGGAGAAAAGGATGTGGGGGTAAAAGGCAAAGAAGTAAGTACATAGGAGCACCTTTTAAACAATAGATGATAAATATTATGCTACTAAAAACTGAACAACCAACAATGATCTAACATTAGAAGTAACCCTGGTAACATCAAATTGTATGTGCGGAAATCACAATGAGCAGTTTCTCTTTTTTTAATATACAATAGAATTAGAACTTCAGAAACTTAAAACCAAATTGAACTTTAACCATGAAGAAGGTTGACTCATACTAAAATTAATATCCTCAAATTTCTCTTAAAATGGAATAGAATAAAAAATTCTATTACATATTTTATTTTTAAAAAGCTTCARTTAAATCACAGAATCATAGAATGGTTTGTGTTGGAAGGAACCTTTCTAGTTCTAACCCCCCTGCCATGGGCAGGGCACCAGGTTACTCAGAGCCCCATCCAAAGTGGCTTTGAATACACTTCCAGGGATGGAGAGTCCATAACCTCTCTGGGCAACCCRYTCCAGTGCCTCGCCACCCTCACGGTAAAGAGTTCCTTCCTAATATCTAATATAAACCTATCCTCCTTCAGCTTAAGGCCATTTCCCTTTTTTTCTATCACTATATGCCCTTGTGAAAAATCCCTCTCCAGCCTTCTTTTAAGCCCCCTTCAGGTATGGGGAAGCTGCTCTAAGGTCTCCTCAGAGTTTTCTATTCACCAGGCTGAACAGCTCCAACTGTCAACCTGTCTTCACAGGAGAGGTGTTTCAGCTCTGTAGTCAACTTAGTGGCCTTCTTCTGGACCTGTTCCAACAGGCCTGTGTCCTTCTTGTGTTTCTGGCCCCAGAGCTGGATACAGTACTCCAGGTGGGGTTTTACAAGAGCAGAGTAGAGGRGCAGAATCACCTCCCTTGACCTGCTGACCACTCCTCTTTTGATGCAGCTGAGGACATGATTGGCCTTCTGAGGGCTGCAGGTGSACATTGCTAGGTCATTTTCAGCTTTTTGTCTACAAGCACTCCCAAATCTTTCTTCCCAGGGCTAGTCTCGATCCATTCCCCTCTCAGCTTGTACTTGTGCTTGGGATTGCCCTGACCTTGCACTTGGCCTTGTTGAATGTCACGAGGTTTGCACAGGCCCACCTCTCAATCCTGTGAATGCCCCTCTGATGTCATCCCTTCCCAACAGCGTGTCAACCACACCACACAGCTTGGTGTTGTCAGCAACCTTGCTGAGGTTCACTTGATCCCAATGTCTGTGTCACTGACAAAGATGTTAAAAAATGCCAGTCCCAATAGTGAATCCTGAGGAACACCACTCATCACTGCTTCCACTTGGACATTGAACTGAAAATCTAAAATCTAGAATCTAAAATCTAAAAATGATGAATTGCTGAAATTGTTGAAGAGGATTATATAAGACACCAATCCTTTTTTTGTGGGATGCAGAAGGACTTATGCACATAATTTTCCATATGAATTTATTATCAATATTTCTGGTGATTCGTCRTCTTAGGAAGTCTTCTACTAAAACTTCTGCTCCTTAAATCAGAAAAGAGTTTAGAAAATATAATTTTCTAAAATTATTTATTTCACTATGAAACACCATTTGCAGGACATAGCTGTTAGTTGAAGACATTCACTCAGCTTTCTTCCATATGTCATGTAAATGAAAATCAACATTTACCCAATCACTCAAAGATTCTGTACAATCTGTAACTCCTACGCTTTATCTTTCTCTCTCCCAACTTTTGTCTTTGGAGGTAAAGAAAAAATAAAGTAGACAAAAATGGATTAAMTCTTTAAATAAATCTTAGTTTGGAAAAGCTAAATGTAAGAGTGGAAATATTATGGAGGATAAAGAGAAGGAGTGAGGATGTGGAGGATTGCAAATGTTCTCACAATAATATTATTCTGCTTAAAAAATTTCCTCTGAATGTTTAGTTCTAGCATCTTAGTTTCCAGAGAGAAGTAAAAGATTATGACAGAGCATCAWTGGTAATAAAAGAACTGCATTCATYTATTGTGAGGTATGTTTGTGTTGTATGTCCAGTCTTGTATAAGTCTGTTCATTATGATAAGAAATGTCATCATTTTCTCCATGCTGAACTCGTACACACATGGCCCACCACCGAAAAAAGCACCAAACATCCAACAAACAAATTAAACTGATGTAATAGCAAAAACCCCGAACTTACCSCATTCATCCTTCCCCAAGATAAAAGGGATCCTGGAAGTCAGCAGGCCTAAAGTCAGATGAGAAGAGAAAGAACATAAAGGGATGAAATTAGTTTGTTGAGATGAATATACAGTGGAAGACACTAAAATGCAAAGAGCAAAACCAAATGTTACAAATAGATCCTTGTAATTTTGTGTATCATTTCTTAACAAAGACTCTGCATATCAATAAAGTTTTAGACAGCCAGTAGCTAAATAGTCTTCAACTTTCTATGATATCTTCCAAGATTTTTTAATGAGTGATTCAAATGTATGATTGTTATTTGAAAGATACAGTGTTACATTTCTCTCGTGCAATTTGTGATACCTCTGTTTAGCAGCAACATAGAGTCAAGTTTAAAAAGTGATGATATTTTCAATGCTCCTCTTTAGCAAAATATGATTTGATATTAAGTAGTAAAAATGCATCTAGTGTGGATGAACAAGGAAAATCTATAAAGATGTTTTCTTTTTGATGAATCTTGGATAAGACATACAGCACAAAGGGGACTATGGTGTATGGCAAAAAAATATATATTATTAAGGCTGAATTTTGATAGATGAGTAGGAATCACGTGAACAACTTTATTCCTCACAAGATTCACAGAAATCTCTTTCAGCAATTGCCCATTGTCTTCAAAAGCCTCRCAAGAAATATGCAAAGATCATTTTAAAAAGCATTTGAGACTGTTTTGGAAGGCTGCCAGTACTCTGGTGTGCAGAAACTCAGCCTTTTATTGTCCCAGCAGCCAGACAGTGCTGCAACACAGATGTCATGGAAAAGAGAGAAGCATTTGAATGCAAGGAAACTGGCTCAGATTCTGCATAGGCAAAGAGGAAAGGAACAGTAGACAGAAAATGTTCAGGTTAAAARTGCCTTCATGAGGTGTTAACAAAATGGAGGAAAGAACAGTCTGCTGAGATATTTTTGTATTTAGGAGAGCTTACTTGAACCTGGAACATAAAGCAGAAGGACTATGTATCTATGAACTTATTAGAGAGAAGAAAGGAAAGGATACATGACAATATAGTAAAGAGAGATAAGGCAAAAAATTGGACCATATGAAAGGATACAATTACAGTATCCAACTGCATGATCCTTTGGCTKTCATTGGTCCCAAATGCACACACTTCAGCTCCTACCTGCTGTAAAGTTGTATGTGAAAGCRGAAGGTGTCTTAGATCTTAATCAGTATTAGCAGCAGTGTGACAGGCTATTTTTTTGCTTGACACTTCTGCTAATTCCTAGACTTGATAATAGCTTTCTTCCCTTATGACACAGAATACTTTTAAAGTGATTGACACTAAATTTTATTATACTGTTAGTGGACTCAAAATTAATTTTAATCAAATGCTGTAGAAATGCTTTAGTTGTGTTTCCAATATATTACTGCAGTTATATACCAAGCTGGTATATGGTAAATTATAATTTACTCCCTATGCCAATTAATACATTAATATTCTATATCTTTATAGAAAATGTAAAAATAAATGTAAGATCTGAAACAATGCTTCTTATGAATGTTAAATAAAGTATTTAAAGACGAAAAAACAAAAATCTCATCTTTGATAGGAAACGGTCTGCAAGTCAAAAAGTGGTTTGCTTCAGAGAGTAAAATAATGGCTATTTAAATCTCTTCTCAATTCGCTGGGCCAGATCTTTCATTCTAGTTAAGTGACTTTGGTTCTGGGTCAGTCAGCAATAGAAGTCTGTTACTTTATTTTTATTTTGTTTGGAATCAACTGGGATATGGACCAACCTTTCATTAAGCTGTTCTAGCACTGGGGATCAGCAGTATGATTCCCATGTGGCTTGTTTTGGCTACACCTACTTGACAGATTCAGCAGAGAATGCCACCAGTTATTTTCTTATGTTATCTTCATACATCAGTTATCCTTACCAGAACTCTGTAGGGAAAGTAATTATGATTCTCTTCATGAGTAGCTTCTTTCTTTTTCTTCTCTTCTCTGATACAGATCTGTGATCTGGGAATTCGAAAATCTTCACTGATTCCTTCCATTTAGTTTGTCT
Organism: Amblyornis subalaris; assembly: GCA_018881555.1. NCBI lineage: Eukaryota > Metazoa > Chordata > Aves > Passeriformes > Ptilonorhynchidae > Amblyornis > Amblyornis subalaris. Next base: position 2,716,757 of record JACAXG010000062.1, on the reverse strand, counting down.
GCCTTTGCTCTGCAAGAGATGGATTAATAAGACAGGGAGTGGCAGAAATGGTGAGACTTCATTTCCTTCCTGCTTATTGAAACTACTGCTGAATTTGGAAGAAGTGCTCTGCCTGGTGAAAAATCATCCAAACAGATGGCAACTAGTCCTACAGCCTTTGTCTATGCTACAGAAGGCTCTGTTTTACCAAAAATGGTGAAACTTGTAGGAATATAACATTTTTTGAAAGCTCTGTTCCTTTGTTGAGAGAGGTGAAGACTGGCAAAATTTTTAAAGAAATTAAGAGGAATATACAGATATTTCTGARAAGACAGAAGCTGGTTACCTAAATTTCTTGTCCCTAAGAAAATGAGCTGAAAAACAACTACCCACTACTCATTTTCACTGTGGTTTAGGGATTACGAATATCAATCAAATACCTCTATCTCTCAATTATTTTTATATTATGTTTCAAGGCTTTTTAAAAATTTTCCCAAGTTCTCATCTGAAAGTAGAGTTTTACRTAATAGGAAAAATCAGTCAGGATTTTGGGTGTCCGATTAACTTTTCAGGGACAACCGTGACTTACTCTACTTACTCTTACTCTACTGTGTTTGGTAGAGTACTTCGACAGTACCAGCTGGAAATACTGAGGATAGTGCAGTGAAAGTRATATTCAAATACATGGCAAACGGAAATTTTAAATTATATTACATTTTTTTACATTGGTCTGAAATCTAAATTCCATGATTTATCTGTCTACATTCTAAAAACTTTCACAGTAGTAGTTATAGCCTTATAGCTATTCAGASGGCTACAATTTCACTTAAATCTTGCTATAATGGTATAATAATGTCTCCAAAAGGAGCATATATGATTTCTGGGTTTTTGTATCAGTGTAAATTTGYATCCTAACATGTAAATTCTCAGCAGAGAACTCACAGACCCTTGAGACTTTCTGTAGAATTTGTGAAAGTATTACTTTCACAAGTATGTGTGAAATACACAAAAATGTGTGTATTTCAAAAGATTACCTGACAAAGGCAAGAAAAATAGCATTTAACTACTAGTCTGAGATAGTATGCACAGTGTACAAAAAGTCTCAGCATTTGAGTATAAAAAGGCCAGATAGAAGCATCTCTCATTCATTATATATGACTTTAAGATTCTGTTTCTTTGAGGACAGACATACTGTCCCACCTCACACTGTCTTTAAGCATTTACTGCAAACTGTGCTTTTCTGACATGTCAGGAGTAAATTTTGCCAGAAAAGAGAGTAACRACTCTCAAAATATTCTCCTCTGGCCATTGAATTTGGAATTTCTTGACTGAGGAGTATCTGATGAACATCAGTTTATAGCAGCAATACTTTTTCAATTATAGAAATAATGCTTTTTCAGTAGCTTAATGTAGCTTAATTTCTGAGGTTAGAATTTTTAAACAAAACTAAAAAGTGTATGTGCAGTGTAATAATAATTTCCTACACAGTCCAGTGACCGGGATAAATTATGTTGAGCTAATCTCGTTAGTGGCTTGATGCCTTCCACAGAGTCCAGTCTATAGAAGGGAGTGGTGAAATACAGAGTTTCAGAAGAGGTAACTGACAGCAGGACACTGTTGGATTGCAGGATTTCTTTAACATATTTGAAGAAAAATACAGATGCTGAAGGTGATAGACTGAGATCTGACACACTGTTCAGCTTGTTCTCTCTTCTTCCAGCACATCATCTTAGTCTTTCGTCGGTGTTCCCACTTGAGTGTCCTTTACCTGTTAACAGATGGGACTCTGTCCAGCATGTTTTGTTTCAGTCATATGTTTGTCCCATACTGAAAGGAATTGTTGGAAAAATCTTGGTCCCTAATGTTGCCTCTTATCCTGTGTATGGCAAAAAGTTAAGGTTACCTTCCATACCTACAGGTAAGAATAAATTCAAAAGACTCTCCACTCTTAAGAGATGTCCTTTATATAAAACATTTTGGACCTCATTTCCATAAAATTATTGACCTGTACTTTCATTCAATCATCTAATGGGACTCTTCTAAACTGTGCAATTCATGAGAATCTTGAGTCTTCTAAGAGTAGACATTGGAGAAGTAGCTCTAGACTCACAGAAGCTGCAGTAAATCTCTCCTGTTTAGTGCTTCCACATATAAGAATGGAATAGTTTTTCTAAATGTCTAGAAGAAAGCTCAACTGTTCCTAAAGGTGCAGCAATTCAAATATGCATTTGAATTAGTTTTGTTTGGATGCAAATTTGTTAAGGAGGCTTAATACCATACTTATGATTTCTAATTTTATCTGTTAAAAATTATTAAATTACAATTATTTTCTCAAAGTTTTCTGTCCCACTAAATATAGTAATATTCTCTTCCTGTCTATGGACAGTCACTTCTCTACACAGTGTATTTGAAATTTGGTAAAATTAACTATATTTAAAACAAAGGTTGCAATATAAGGTTGTTGTGGGTTTTTTGTTTTGTTTCTGAGATKATTTATTAGAGAATCCTTCGCCAATAATATTTTCCTTTAAAGAGACATTTCTGTAGGCTTTTTGAAATAGAACTGAAAGACAAACATAACACATTTCTTCATTGTATTTAAATAAAATATTTTCTGATGGGGAAAGTATCTGAGCAACAAGTCTGAAAGTTAATTAAACAATTCTCTAGTAAAACATTTGGAGAATCTTAAAAAAATCCTTTTGGTGTTTAGAAGACTGAATAAGAGSAGAGGGAATTTGTGGATTGTTGTCAAACTTTCAAAGTAGTGTATTAGAACATTTAAAAGTCTTCTGACATTTAAAACTTTTAAGACCTACTCACCAGGGTTACTTGATGTGTTAAGGAATATGTTAGCCAAAATAATCCTTAAAATAAATTATGATAGTAATTTGAATTTGATTACAGTGACTGAATTAAAATAATTAATTCAAAGAAAATATTCACTCCAGAATGCCAAGAAAAAACTCAGAATCACTATATTTCATTAAACAAAACTGAGTTTGCATAAATATAGCTGAACTTTGCATAAGTAGTATATGAGGGACGGTGTGGGGAGAAAAAAATGTGATTTAAAATGCATTTTAAAAAGACTGCTCAGTTGATGGWTCAAAGAACTTATGATTTTTAGGCCATGTGGATGGCTGTGGGCTTACTAGTTTTTATCCAGATACAGAAATGCTAAATGTGAGAACATTTGTGTGATTTGCACACCCAAACCAGTTGCATATTTGTCTAGATTCCAACATAAATATCAGCAACAAAGTATGGTCCTGATCACTTTCAGTCACTTTGTGCTGAATTTCGTGTGTTTACATTTGAGACTGTAATCATTTTGGGGAAGGAACTGTCTAATGAGAGAATGGATATAGATCGTTTCTGACGATGGAACAGGGTAGATCTTCAGAAATTCAGGAAGTAAATGGTTCACTAAAGAGTGGAGTATTATTCAGGGAATATCAGTGTAGTGTTTTAAAATCATTTAGGTATTAAACTCCAAGTAAGCCACTTCCCTTCTGCCTGCCCCARTCCGGTGAGAGAGGGACAAAGGCAGAGACTATGGGTTAATAATAAAGTATAAAACAAGAGAAGGTGCTTTACATACAAAAGATGTTCACTGCCTTGACTTAGGTCCGTATGGCCAATGACACAAAAACAAGATGGTCGATGTTGCTGCAGCTCAGCAGTGACAAGCATTTGTTCCCGAGACAACTGCAGAGAGACAAGGGACTCAGCTCTGTGCCAGGGAAGAAGAGAGGAACAAACTCTGCTTTATGTCAGAGAAAATACTCTGTTCAACAAAATTTGCCCTGTATTACCCATCCATATGTATAACTTTCAATACTACCAAGTTAATTTTTTTCGAGAGATAACCTGTAGGTTAGTAACATGAAAACATGGCAGTTACAAGAATTACTCRTTTTGCAAATTTAAAGTTTAATAAAATCCAGTTACAACTGTGACTTCTAGTACTTTGCAAGTTCGTACAGTAACACCTTACTCCTCAAAAGCTTATGGGAAAAAAAGCTAAGAAACTTTAATATTGCAATGTCATTTAATGAGATTAATATTCCATTAATTTTGGAGCACTTTCTCCTTCTGAAAGTCACAGAGGCTTCAAACCTGACTATATCCTATTGCTAAAAGTGGCTTGAGGAATGGGRATATTAACTTAGGAAGCATGGATAAAAAGACTGTGTGTATTCTTGAACCAGAAGAAAGACTTTKGTCAAGCAATTTACTGTTACATCTAAAGTAAACACCAGGAAATTAATATTTCAGGGGTCCTATGCTATTTTGGAGGCAAAATTTCCAGCCCCATATTGTTCCAAATTTGGCTGATCTTTAAAAAATGAATTCACTGGCTAGTTTTTTAAGATTTCTTCTGTAGTCAGTATTATTTAGGAAGCAATTCAAATTCCTCTTTTGTCATTATGAATTGATGAATACCACAGTCCATGAATGGCAAAATAACCAGCTAAGATTTGGTAAAGGTGGATACCAAAAACTTTAAAATGAAAATTATCTCTGTAATATCTAATTGTAGGGAACAAAGTTATGGTATTTGGCTGGAGATGAAGTTAAGATAGCAGGCTGAGGGATGTAAAGATCCTGGTCTGAGGATGGTAATTCGGGTGTTTAACCCTGCAGAGCTGGTAAAAATTCCTGCATTCTTCAGAGAGCAAGAGAGTCTCTTTGCATTCAGACTCCTCTTATACGAAAATTCTCATGAGAATAAAAGTCCTCCAGACTGTTATCCCCTGACACGACCAGTTACACAGCTGGGCGGAGCCTTACTGTCTTGTTAGGTCACACTAGAGGAACATTCGTCATAATCAGGTCGAATGTGGCTCCGTGAGCATACCGTGAGCAGTAGGGTGATGTGGTTTGAATGGTAGTTTGACAACAAATTATAATTCAAACTTTATTAAGGCAGTGAGAAAGATGAGCAACAATGCACCCGCGTGGTGACTTACTGGATCACTGACAGAAATCACACGACTGTAAGTGCTGTAAGTGATGCTGTAGCTCTGATAGACTGTCAGGGACACTTAATTTTGGGGTCATCTGACAGCCAAAGTCAGTTGTACAAACGACTTTTGAATGCAGGTAAGGGTTGTGACACCCYTTGGCTTCTCCAGTGGTGGCATGATGTGAGACAATCAGACCATACATGCCAATAGCTTTTCCTACATGTCATTTTGGGTGATGTAGGTGTCATCCTGCCTGCAAGCTGATGTTGGGTAAAGGGCAGTGTGTAATGGGGTAGGGTGTCAATGTTTTAAACATTTGTATGTAATATAATCTCAGGTGTTGGCCCACAGCTACGGCACTAGAGGTGCAGAACTCCCTAAGACCAATTTCTAACAATGACCCCAGTGTAGATATTCTGCATTGTGGAAGCCCAGAGATGCTGACTTTAGTCATGGGATGCATGGTGCATTCCCGCCCCAACCAATAAACTTTAACTGCTCAGCCTATATTTTCTTCAGCAACAAAGAGACAGACTTGGAAGTCTTAAAGAAAAGGAAAGATTTGCAAGTTTTTGAAGGCCTTCAAGTTGTTATATAAAGTGCCTGGTAGATTAATGGCTTTCTTGATTCATAYGCTGAGAGTAAGAGACTTCTTGCACGACTGCTGTGCTATCAATTTGTCTGACCCAATTGTACTGCCAAGTTCTCCTACTGTTCAGAACTTGCACCTTGTCTCTTCCTTACAGACTGAATCTCATCAAAACTCTCCCAAAACTGTAGGCAGTTTTCAGATAGTGACCCTTTACTRGTGTCTCTGTCCATTCATAACTCTGAACACCAAAAAGCGAACAAGCGCTTGTGCTGATTCTCAAAATACAGTCTACATTAACCACGTCTTGAAAAATTGAAGGTAACTCTCAGTATGGTGTCAAATGCAGTGCTTGAATGATTTTAATAATCTTTGCTACTGAGGTGACTGTAAAATTAACAGACTTACCCTGGAACTTTGTCTATTGCAACCTCATTTATAGGAAATAAAAGCAAAAGGCAACCTTCTGATCATGTAAATCATAGTGTGATGGCAAATGCTATTGAATAGATGCTCCTGATAGACAGTGGAGACGCAGTAGAGAATAGAGCAGTTCGTCAGCTTGTCTTCAGCAAACATTTTTTTCTGTGAATGTCTCCAGAGTTTCTTCCAGGAAGGATTCAGAATGAGAAAGGGTTAGTTCAATCTTTAAGCATAAACATGGCACTGTGTGACTTTCCTCTGAGGCTCACTCTCTCAGCTTGGACAAATGGTAGCTACATCCTCCTCTCACCCTTTGCTGTGGAGAACAACAGTATAAATGTTCTGACTCTTCTATTTTAAGTATCTGTAGTGGTTTGACCTTGGCTGAGTGCCAGGCGCCCACTAGGCCACTCTATCACTCTGTTTCCCAGTGRGACAAGGGTGAGAATAAGGTGAAAAATAACCGGTGGGTTGAGATAAGGCAGTTTTATTAAAGCAACAGAGAGAAACAAGCAAAGGTCTGCGCATGCATAAGCAAAAAGGAAAAAAAAAAGGTCAATCTCTACTTCCCATCAGCAAGCGATGTTCGGACACTTCCTGGGAAGCAGGGCCTCAGCACACGTAGCGGTTGCTCTGGAAGGCAAACACTACAGAATAATGGATGCCCCCGTGTTCCTCCTCTCTCCCTTAGCTGAGCTGACGTCATATGGTATGGAATATCCCTTTGGTTAATTTGGGTCAGCTGGCCTGGTTGTSYCCCCTCCCAGGATCTTGCCCACTCCCAACCCCTTGGTGGGGGAAGGAACGTTAGAGGGACAGCGCTGCTCGGCAGTAGCCAAAACACTGCTGTGTTATCAACACCCTTCCAGCTCCCAAGGCAAAGCACAGCACAGGGAGGGCTGCTGAACTCTACCTCAGYCAGACCCAATACAGTATCCATAAGGGCTCCTCAGAAAGACAGGAATGTCAGCAAAACCTCCCTGTACTTAAAAGAACAAGTTTATTACTTAAAGTCAAGTTGATCCACAACACGGTTCTCTTTCAGGCACACTTCCATTGTCAGGCCCGTGTTGCTACGGGTCACTGAGGAGCCTCTCAAATCTTTGAACCTTTGCAGTGGCACCTTAGAAGAAACAGCTGGTGCTGCTGATACCTCTCTGCAGTGATTATACTGTCTGGAARTTCAGACAAGTTATGCTGCACAATATACAGCAGGGTTGAATTTTCACACTTTATTTCAAAATCTGTAAAGCAGTACTTTTTCCTTTAAAYTAAAAGTTTGAGATCTTAATGTATTATAAAAACCAGGCTTCCTAGGTATGGACCTATCTTTCCTGTACCTTAACCTGGTGACATTTGGTTGGGCTTTTCCTTCACCTGGACAGGAACTGTGACATCAAAATTCTCAARCACCAGAGTACGCTGGTGCTGGATGATGTTGCAAGCCTATCTATGGCCTAAAATGCTCACAAAATACCAAATACTTCATACTGTGCTCCTCATCTCTGTTACTGCTAGCTCAAAGCAGCATCAAAATTTCTGCTGTGTCTTATGCTTTTTTTTTAAGACTGTTGAGCACATTCCATCCACATGAAGCATAATCTGCTCCAACATCTTAATTCTACTAGATTTTCTTGAAGTATTTCAAAATTAATACATTTCTAAAACCATCTGGAATAATTGTTTATATCACAGAAACCATCTTAAAATATATGCATAAAATTGAGTTGTCAGTGTATATCATGTTACAGCATGAAGCATGTTATTTACCACTGCCTGATTCTGCTTTTCATAATTCTGCTTCCTACTGGTTTTCGACTAGCTTTTACATTTCTTCAATTGTCATTTGCAAATTGAAAATATATGCATATTGATATCACAGAAATAGGAACACGAKTACATTAAAATCCAAGCTATTTTTATTGCCTTTTGCCTTCTTTTCCTGGTGTATTGCATAAAAAATATTTATGCTTTAGGCATAGGCAGGCATAAATAAACCTGTTTATAYATGTGTAAACATACATGTCCTCTTGCAATAATTGTAAGTGGCATTACAAGGTCKCAAGCTTTGAGAAAAGAAGGAATCTTAGCAAGGAAGCATGTACAAATAGCACTTATTTTTGTTTCTGAGAAATTTAGAGTCTTGTAAAAAGAACTATGTCGCTAATGTGCTTTGTTTTCCATTTTTTAATGTCATTAGTACAGTTTTTTCTGCAATGAAAAAAAAGGGTCACATTCATTATTTGACAATTGCATAAAAATTCCTAGTTTGGGTTTTTTTCTTCTGCACTGAATTACTAACGGAGGCATTTTATGGAACTGACAGGAACACCACTTGCAACATAGTGGTAATGAAAATCAAATAAAGCTATTATTACTGCCTTCTATTTTGTTCTTTTTCTCTCATCAGAAACAAACAATATTGTTTAGAGCACTGGTGAGCTGTTTGCCACAGCTCTAGAAAAACCTTTTGGCTTGCACCATAGGTTTATCTTTCCTTTCACTTATTAGAATCACCTATTCTTCGCCTCATTTTATTTGCTYGCTACTTAGCAACCCAATGTTAAGCCCATTTTTCCAATCTCAAAGCRTACAAACAGTGCTCACTCTTTCTGAAGGAGAATTCTGAAGCTAAAGAAAAAATATCAAAGTGCAGTGTTACCCTCTAGTCCTCCTTTAGAGCAACTTCTAATATAAAGCAAAGACCTATTTACTGAATGCCTGTACTTGCTGCATCTGTAAAAAGGAATATTTTTGTCCCCAAATTGGGAARTTATCTGTCTTTAAATTGCAGAGAAGGGTAAGAATAAATATAGGTAAATAAGGTGTTGGTTAATTTATCCTACATAGTAGCCATTAAGAGGGATTTATCAAGTGTTATGGACAGAATCAGAGTTGCTGTTTCCTAGAATAATACTTTCAAGAGACTGGAGGTAGAACACTGGCTACTGTCAGTCAAGGATTCATTCCAGTTGAACTTTATTGCAAAGAAAGATAAAATTTTATCTTCATACACGGTAAACTTACATTGCAGTGCCTAAAACCGCAAAATGAATTRCACTTCTAGGCATCACCTCAGTGGCAATTTAAGCAGCTAAGCTCAGTAATGACACTGTAAATGCATCATCTTCAGAGCAATCTAATCATATATTCCCTTTCCAGCCATTTATTACAGTGTTCATGCATTTTACATTTCTGTAAATTCTGTTCAAACCAAAATATTTTCCTTCTAGTCTTTCTATGGACATTTTAGACTTGTGTTGCCATTGTGGTTTATATTCTTGCTCCGGTGCCTTAAGTTTAAATGCTTCTCTTGTGTGTTGAATAGGATATTACAAACTTAGACAGTAAAATGCAAATCAAAAATGCTTTAAAATTCAACCAGATTTAATAATTAACTCTCTCCCTCCATCACTCCCTCCTCCTTGTTTAGTTGATTATAGGAAAATCTTCCATTCTTATTATCTCTGTTTAAACTCTTATGCAAAATTATTTGGAAGATTGGTGTTCTGATGCATAAAAAAAATGACACTTTTCTAAATCATGCCATGAAAGTAGTCAATGTTCAAATGTTTCTAAGGTAGAAACTTCATGCCTACATTTCAATAGTCTTACTGAATCTGTTGGGCTGAAACTGCACTCTTTTTCATTAAAAATGCTAAAAACATCTCTAATGACTTGGCTGAAGACTTAATACTGGTCGTTAATGCTCGGTAAGCGTTAATTGTTTTACATGATTTGGAACATACTTAGTACATCATTTTCATTGTTGCCATTTTAGATTTCTTTCCATTCTACTACTCTCTCTTAATGCAATTAACATTAAGAAGATGTTTGTCAAGGATACAATTTTAAGGACACGTTCTGCYGAAGAGGCCTCATTAAGGGCTTTTGAAATATAGAATACTAATGAAAGCCCCTTGTGGCAAGACATTTAGTTAAGGACCTGCACATCCTAGGATGTAAGTAAGTAAGTAAGTAAGATATTACTGCTGATGATGCAGACAGACTCATTTAAGGAAGTATCAGTTCAGTTCCAGTGAATTCTGTTATGGCAATAAAGAGGAAGCCTAACAAAATCACCTATTAGTGGGAAAAAAAGTTAAATGACAATATAAACATTTCTTATTTACTTTTCTTTCAATAAATGAATTACAGAGAGAATACAGTAAATATCATCCACATCCACTTACCCTGTGGAARTGTGTAAGTTCGCCGTATTTGGTTTGAATTCCTGTTTACTCTGCTTTCAAGCACATGCAGATTGTTTTAATGGAATAAAAATTCAACATCATAAAATTACTCTGTAAACTCTGCCTATAGCACTTCAAGCCTAAAAGACCCATACCTTGTCATTACAGAGCAGTACAGTCTCGATGGGACTCTTGTGGTATGTGTTTCTGGAATCTGAATTCTTGATACAGTTTTACTAGTTTTATGTCTATAACYGGTTGCTAGAACCACTGAAGAGTAGAACTGCATGCTTATGGGGTCAAGCAAAAGGTAATGAGGATTTTGAGGATACTAGTGCTGCATAAATACAAGGCAGCTGGGATTAAGTGTCATCTAATGTGTTTCAGCCTTCCATATCACCCTTTGGCCAGCCTTCCAGCACTTCCATGACCACTGTGATGGTATCAAATCCCATGTCACTTCATGCTTATCCTTTCTTTAACCTCTTTTCAAGATGTTTGCTGTCAGAGGCAGGGTGCTGTCAGAGGCAGGAAAGTTGAACAGATGGATCCTTCATCTGAGGGCATGACTATTTCATGTTATTTTCTTATGTTGGTTCTCTTTTCTCCCTGTGCAACTCATGCCATTACAGCCATAGCCTCCCTTTATATAATGACTTCTGTTAAAACAGACAGTGACTACAGATAGTTACCTCAGATGGGGTTATTCCTTATACACAGCGAAGAAATGGACAGTATTAAACACCATTTCATTGTACCTASTGGTTAATGCTGATGAATGATGAACTTAAATTAACATTCTTTTTTTGAACATTTATTTCCTTTACATAACACCCCAAGAACATTCTTCATTGTATCTCAATGTTCTTTCAAGTTGCGTTTTTTTCAATTTAACAGTGAATATAGTATGTAGGTACTGGCCAAATGATTTAGAGTTTCCAAAAATAATACTCAACCTGCTTAAAATGGAAAGGCTTCTATGGACTGAAATAGAAGAGAGCATGAGCAGAATGTTTTACACACTAAATAGATTGGAAATACTTTGTAAAAGACAGTGGTTTCTGAGAGCCTTATCTAAACTTATATTTCATCATTGTACCTAACGATGCTGCTCAGTTTCACAGACATTATTTAACTGCTTTTTGTGCTGTCAGATTAACAGGCATCAATTGTTTCACAGTCTTACTTAAGATATTTTTTCTTTTTTTTTTTTTTTAATGAGGCCAAAGACATATATGTTGTATACTATCAGAGAATTAGTCCAGTATTTACATATAGTTTCTTCAATATTAAAGTATTCTCACCAGTCATGGAAATATTTTTGTATATTTTGTATCTGTTTCTGGGCATCCTGTCCCATTTGGCTTAATTTCTCTCCTTTGCCTCTTTCCAGTTCTCCTCATTCCAGCTAAAAATGAGTTATATCAAGGGATGTTGGAGAGAAAGGCAATTTAGGGAAAGGGAATAAAGGATGCCTGAGAGATGGGTGTGCACTCAAAGTGAGAGAGTGCTTGCATGACTGTCTTTCTAAAATATAATAGTCCCTGACTAGAAACATTTTTTTTGACTCTGTAATGTATATTTATTTGTGGAGTCAGGAGTTCTTTGCCATTCTTGATCAGTCAGCTGGGGTCAAATTGAAGATAACATATGCTGGAATTGAATGTCATGCCTCAGTAGTGTCCCTCACTTTTTTCCAGAAGGGCTGAAAGTTCAGAAGTCAGAAATGTTAATGTTCTTTGCTGCCCCAAACCAAACAAAATACAGTCCTCTTGCTTGTTGTCTGAAAATTCAGGGGGGTTCCCAGATTAACTCAGATCATTAACCATGCAAATTCAAGATTTAGAGCTATGTGAGTTTTTAAAAACAGGTTTGGCTTCTAGTTCTGGAAAAAAGCATCTGAAACATTCTGTCAGCCCCAGCATTCACAGAGAACTTGTGAGTTAGGCATGTTTATAATTTTTTGGTTGTGATATTATGTACAGGGCACTTGTACATAATTCCACAAATTTAGGTGGCCATTTAGAGCTGAATATGTTAGTCTATTTTATTGTGTCAATAAATACAGAAACCATTATCTACTGATTTATCATAGTGCTCAGTTGTGCCATAGTTTATGACAATTTACTTAACAAATAAAGCATGCATATTGTTTTCAATTTCTTTGTGCTCCCAGGAGAGTGGTAAAACTATTTTGTTTAATAGGGTAGTAACAATAAGAGAGTTAAAGCTGGAGGGTTTCTAGAGYTTCTGGAAAGATGTATTTCAGCTTGAACCACAACAATTTATAGGGGCATAAATGTACTAATGTGCCACTTACAGACTCTGTGGGTCATTCTCTGAACCACCCGAGCATTGATATTTGAATAAACTGTAAAAAAACACACAAAAAGGTGAAAATCTTCTCATTTAAATGTTAATTTTTATGAAGTATTAATTTGCTAGTTTAATTACTACCTTTCTGTATAGAACTTTTAATCATTTAATCTTTCATTTTTAAATGTATATGTCTGTAGCACCATCACTTCCATGCTTTCTGAACAGCCTGACCATTGGTTGTAACCTTGATTTCCTAGGAGCAGCACAGTCTCACTTTGAGTTGAGCCAAGCTATACACTTTGGGGAAGGCTTATGTAGTGATTTATTTGCCTAAATTTACCTTTCTCTCCTCAGCTCTTTTACTATGTTGCTCAGGTTTCATGTGGTGGGAAAGGGGATCTCTTGTTGCTTCATGCACTGTCTCCTTTGCTATAGCTGCCAGCTTTAATCTGATCTGCTTGTTCTTCTCGGGGACATGCCCTCACAGAAAACGTGCATGAGCTCAAATTCTTTCCTTAACTGACTTACAATGCAACCAATACCCTCCTGGACCAAAGTCTTGGCCCTTTGTCACCTGCTGCTATCCACAGGGCACAGTAAGAGATCTGCTTGACATAAACAAACTACTGCAGGGAGTTTCATCTCCCACCCTAGCTGTATTGCAGGTGGCCACCATCTGACAGATACAAAAATAAATGGCACTATTTTGCAGCAGCTCTTGGGTGTTTCCATGTGAGTGCTTCAGGCCATATTAAAGTTCACTAGATTTTGCAAACACAATGAAATCTTGTTTCCCTAGACATTGCTGCTGTGCAGCAATTGTGTGCTATATCATTTGTCTTTTACTGCCTGTACGTACCCAGGGAGCACTAGATCTACTTGATCTGTTGCAAAAAGATGTGCCTGGATGGCCAGGTATGAGTCAGCTGTGCAGTTGTGCAGGACCTCAGTTGACAGGTATTGAATCAGAAGCCATGCAGCTGCACTACTGTTGTTGTGGCTGACTTATGGCCACAAACACATCTGCTTCTAGCTGATGGCTTAGAGCTGGTTTGCATCCTTTTACTCAGCTGTACTGTAAAAACAAGATTCAGTTCTTACTAAAGGTAACCCATAGGGTTACCTATATCATAAAGGGATATTTTCAAGACTTGTATTATGTTCATATCTACTAGGAACAAGTGAAAACTGCACATTATAGAGATCTTGAGGTTCCAGAGCTCAAAGTTCTTGGTAACTGAAGCCAGAAATGACTGGACAAGAGGTAACCTGTAGTAACAGGCTCACGGGAAAAAGAGAAATATTCTCAGTTTCTTTCCAAATTGTTATTTCTCTTTTTTTACTGTATTACTCACCATATCTATGGCCAAGGTGTTTTGTATTTAGTGTAATTTTTTCTATTCACAAAAATCAATTTTGTAATTCACAAAAATAAATTTGAAAAATCAATGGCAATGTCATGTTTTAAGAATGGTGTCTCACCAGTTACTGTTTGTCTTGCAGTTCCAGCATTGCACACCGGTGGCATAAATATATAATTTTTCAACCACAACAAATATTTGCTTTCATTTCCATTCCATAATAAATATGATTCCAGCTTATTTAACTAAGAATTATCTGAAATAAATTTAGAAATAGAAAAAACCTAAATTTGTGTTTCACATTTTCCACTTTCAAATGTTTTTCTTGTTGTTAATATATTCCTATGGCTTCTGAACAGCAGCAGAACTTACATCATCATTGCTGCACAATGAGGCTGCATTTAGCTATCTATATGGAAAATAACTTTATTCAGACTTTCCTTGCAAAAGAATGAGGATGACTTTATCACTTAATAGTAGAATTTGAAAAGTAGAAACTTTAAGCCCAAGTAAATTGAGTAGAAAAATGTGCAACAATGGCTGATTAAAAGTGACTGAATCAGAGAATTATAGAATCGCCGAGGTGGGAAGGAACCTCTAGATATCCTCTGGTCTAACTCCTGTGCTCACAGCAGGGCCAGCTAAAGCAGATTGCTAAGGAAGGTATCCAGTGGGATTTTGAATATCTCCAAGACTGGAGATTGATATTTAAGTGGATATTTAAGTATTCTGAAGTTTAAGTGGAATTTCCTGTTTCATTTTGTGCTTGCTGCCTCACTGGGCACCACTGAGAGAAGTTTGTCTCCATCTTATTTAGTTSCCCATCAGGTATTTATATACATGGATAAGGGCTCCCTGAACATTCACTTCTTAGGCTGAACAATGCAAGCTCTCTCAGCTGCACCTGGTATGTCAGATACTCCAAGCCCTGTATTGTCTCTGAACTTGTTCTGGTATGTCCATGACTCTTGTACTGGGATGTGTCTTACCGGAGGTAGTAAAGGGGAAGGGTCACCTCCCTCAAACTGCTGGTGACACTCTTCCTAATATCAGTCAGGAGCCTTCTTTCCTGCAAGGTCACATTGCTGGCTTCTGACCAGCTTGTTGTCTGCATGGATTCCCAGGATCTTTTCTGCAAAGCAGCTTTCCAACTGGTACGCCTCTCCTGTGTGTACTGATGCACAAGGCTATTCCTGCTTAGGTGCAGGACTTGGCCTTTTACTGTGCTGACCTTCATCAGTCTTCTATCAGCCCATCTCTCCAGCCTGCTGAAGCTCCTCTGAATGGGAGCACATCCAACTGGTGTATCAGCAATTCATCCCAAATGTGTATCATCACACTTGCTGAGAGTGCAGTCTGCCTCATTGTTCAGGCCATTAATGAAGAGGTAAGACAGTATTTTCCTGGACTGAGCCCCTGGAGTATACCAGCATTGGCTGACCTATCGGGCTGGTCAGACCTGACTTCTCAGTCAGTTCACGCTGGCTATCCGCAGTCACTCCCTTGGTGACTTAATGACCATACCTTTTTAATAGATTTGGAAATAGCTTCCAGGATTATTTGCCCCATCACCTTCCAAAGGATCATGGTTAGGCTGACCACACTGTAGTTCCCTGGGTCTCCTTTCCTTGCCTTTCTTGAAGACAGGAACCTCCTTCAACTCCCATGAACTTTCAATTGAGAGTGGCCTAGCAATGACATAGACCATCTTCCTCAGCATTCACCATGGATGCATCCTATCAAGTTAGAAGATACATTCAGATGTAAAGAAGGAACAACTTTCTGAAATTGTATAAAGCAGCCTCTGTTAGGAAAAAAAAAAAAGGAAATTGAAACAAAATGTGTTTTGAAAGGAGGGATTTTATTCAATCACAGCTATTCATGCTAAAATAGGAGTTACTATATCATGGTGCTTTACAAAAATAATTTTTACCATTAAAATTTAAAATGTATTCATACCTTATACAGAAACAGATTGTGTTTATACCACAAAGACTGAAATTGTTTGGAATTTCAGGTTAGTGTGGAGTGAATCTGGCTTCTTGGTGAGAGGTCTCTGACACTGATATTGCAAGTGGTGTATGAACTTCTGATAACTTTTCCAATAGAATATAACACTTGGCTTTTGACCCAGAAGTGCCAAAGTGATTTTGATTTCCTAAAAGAAATTCTTTCTTCACAGACTGTACTACCATAATTCAGATCACTGGCAGTTTTCAAGTAGGAGCATTTGAACAGAAGTGACTGTTGAAGAGACCAAAATGGTAGTTGATACTGGTTTGTTCCTTTCAAGTGGAGTAAGGACACATCTGTGAACTCCACATCTGTATCTCTGTCTGCTGCAGGTGTCCTAACTTCCTGCAACTACATAGAAGATACAAATTCTTTTCTTCCCTGCATGAACTGCTACCTAGAATCTGTACCCAAAATAGAATGAACCACCTCGACATTGTTAGATCAATTCTAATATTGTTCTAGTCACTCTGCTGTCATTCCCTATCATTGGCCATTGTCAGCTTTTCCTGGTAAAATAAAAGTGTTAATACCTTGGGTCACAATGGACTGAAATATATGGTTACTATAATTTATATGTGTTTGACATCTTATGAGCACAGTGTATGTGAAGTTTTCTGCTACCTTGGATGGTGGGAATCACTAATCTACCACACAGGATGCTTCACAGCTCTTGCAGAGGACAGGTCTGGTTCAGTCATACACAAAAGACTTAATGGGTTCTTTAGCACCTGTACATGGTCAATAGGATCTAATGTAAATCTTGAAAGAAAGAGTATTGTCGCTGAGCTACTTCAGTAGTTTAAAATGTTTAAAATAATTACTGCCTCAAATACTGTTCTAAAACTTCTTTCATCCAGCTGGAAGTAATTATCTTCTTCCTTACAGTACCACACTCTAAGTAAGAATTACTACACTGAACTTGCCAATCTTATGGTAGAGTAAAAGTGGCGTATTAAATATAAATATCTTCTCGGGACGCTATTGATCCAGAGCCAGTCCAGTGGAAGCACTATTGGATTTCTAAAAAAAATACATGGATTATCTGTACACCCGGCAGTTTGGCTATTTTCAAATGAATTATTTTCCATGCAATAAATGCTGTCAGTTGTCCTAGGACTGAAACGACCCTGTAGAAATGGCCCTGAGAAAACCTTAATAAATGAAGGCATGAACACTGGCATTATGGCAGCCAACAAATGAAAAAATATTCTCAATATGTGGCAGCTACTCTCTTTGCTGAACAAAAAGAAAATGGTCGCCAAATTACTCTTCACAGCCCTCCTTTCACTTTGATGCAAAGTTGGTTGCTTTTGTTTCTTTCTACCATCTGGGTAGATAATAAATGCACTATCTTGATCTTCATTCTGCTTAATATCTGAAACCCTCAGCCTATTTAGGAATCGTTCTTCTCCAGAGCCCCAAGGAAAGAATCTGCTTGCTACCGAGATCCATTTAAGTGATACACACCTTTAGAAAACAATGGCAATGCTTCCTAAAATGATTTATTCTAAGCATATGACAATAGCCAGCCCCGTAATTCTTGCCTACAGGTAAGAACAACACCAAACAACCACAACATTGGAACTCTGATGACTGACATGACCTCTCAGCAGTTCATTAATAGTGAAAAAACACTAGTCTAGCTGAGAAAGGTGTTGTACAGCTCTATATACCAGTTAAAAATATGGCATTGCCTCTACACACAATGTGTTGTGTTTTGTTTGCAGAATAATTATTCTGATCTCATAAAGTACATGCAATTTTCCTTTATTAATAACAGATCACCTTATATTCCAAGACAATTGCTTTTGAGTTACTGTTCTCTGCTGAATGCCATCTCATTTAATGAGACAGTATCACCTTATTAGAATGCACYTAGGAAAGTGTCACTGTGGCCAAGGCACTTTTGAAATAGTTGAGACAAATTAATATTGTCAAACCCAAGAGAGAGATTATAAATTCCCCTTTAAGCTGTCTTCACATCTTTCAAGGACAATTTACCCCCTGCAGATTTAGCTGATGCTTTAAGTATCTCACACTGTCATTCTTTAAGTGTTTTAAATTGTTTTTTAAATTCTTTTTTTTTTTGCATATTGCTTATATAGAAGAGAAAATATGATATTAATGCAAGTTTAAAATTCTTATAGATAATAAAAACAGATGTAAACAGCATTGTCAGGGGAAGAAAATAATTTTAAGTAATTTTAAAATATATTAGTTGATACATCAAGAGAGCAGTATCAGTTGAATTAGTCACCATTCAGGTTCAGTTTCATTGCCAATAATTTATTTAGAAATTATATTGAACATTTATTTCCTTTCAGACTCAATTATATTCAACTCTAAAAGAATCCTTATTTCAAGTTTAATTCAGTTTTAMTGATTCTTGTATAAGAAATTCATCATGTACATAAACTGCAATGTCTGAAACACCTCCTGCAGTGACACTACTCCCAAAATTTCAACTTCTTTACATCAGACAGGTGTGAACTCAAATGATCTTAACATTTTTACAACATACTTTTCCTCTTGCAGCTTCTCAGAGTGAGGGCTCTGCAGATTAGATCAACAAGGGCATCCTTCACACACCTCACCTTACTCAATGAACTCAACAGGAAATGTTTTTGCTCCTCTCTCCCAGATAAACCTCCACGTGTCTTCCTACCAAGCGTGCTATGGGAGTCTCCCTGTTCCCCACCATCCTTGTAGGTGGAACACCTGCTCAGTGTTCCTTGCTACTGATTGGGAAGTTTGCTTGTGCATTGTTTCTGATCCCATGAAAAGCTGACCCACAAAAATGTGATCATTTAAAAGCAGATTAGACCTATAAAGATCCAGATAATTAATGAGAATGTTGTATTTGTCTTCTGGATTTTTGTCCTTCACAGTGAAGTTTGATCACACAACTGAAATTTATTTCACRGTAGTAAGAGTTTGATATTTCTCTCTTTCATAGCTAAAATTTGCATCTGATTCTAGAATTTGAAGAACTCGGCCTTGAAAAAGACACTAAATATTTAAAGACTTACTATAAATGTTTCRGGCCAAGTAACTGGAACACTTTCATAAAAATCAAAACATTACATAGAAATATGACAGCTCAGTAGAAATTCTACTGAGGAAGAAATTCAGTTCTTCAATATTTTTTTTCTTCTTCAAAAAAACAACCCTTCTCTTCATTTACTATATCATTAATGAATATTTTAAAATTTTAAACCAAATACATCTGTTGATCTAAAATATGATTTTAAAAATATTTAGAAAGATATTTCAAATATTTAGCTGGGTCAACAAATTTATGCTAATTTGGACCATCATTATACTTCAAAATACCAATAAAATAAAAACTCTRAATTTTGAGAGAATTATACTATGACAATTGTTGGCAACATTTCCTTTTCCTTTTTCTGAAAGAAATTTGACATTATTTAAAGGGAATAAAACAAGATTCAAGCAAGCAAGTTGGCAAGAAACCTTACCTGAAGCAAGGTAGTCAGACTTATTTGATTAGAACTGGTGAACATACCATATTAAATTTCCCCAAAATAATTGCCTTCGTCCAAGATTCCATCTCTTACACCAGCATGTAATTTCGGTGCAGGCTTAGAGGTCCAGAAGCTGAGTAGAAGAAGAATGCTCTGACTTATAATAGACCACAAAAAATTGTATCAGGAGAGAACACAAGATTTAGGTATAGTGCAACTTCTTTTTTGAGCTATATTCTTTGTACTTCAAATAATATTGATTTATTGGAGTCATAAGTTCAATAATGTTTATGCATCCTAGTCTTCACCGTGCTCCCATTTTATTGATGTTCACACTCCCACTCCCATTTACATGTTTCTTCAATTTTTTACCTTCATCAGACTCTTGTTATTTGAGACATGAAATAGTAATTTTAAAAATATGCACCATTGCCACTATTTCAAAATACTTTTGATTTGTGTTTTCCTTCGCCTCAAAGACTTTCAGCTAATTTTAGTGTCATCCTAATCTTGATGCACAGGAGCTCTAGTGTACTTTGTATTATTGTGTTTAAATCCAAAATTAGAGAAAAGTGAAAAGCTCAGTCAAAAATAAAACTATCTTTAACCTCCAGAATATTTCTTCAGTAGAGAAGAATTCTATATTACTTAAATACAAATCGTATTAAAGTCATTGCTTGTTTAGAAACACTGACATTTTTATGACTGGTTTTAAAAATAATGTGGTATAAGAGAAAGCAGCTAAATACTTTAAAAGTCCTTGGCTCTCTAAGAATTTTGTACTTCCCAAAAGTTCACTGCTAACAAATAAACTTTATGTCGTGCAATGTGCTTGTTGTTGGGGAAAAGGTGGGCTTGCAGATGGGATAGGCAGGGGGATGTAAAGGCAAAGGACAATAATATTTGAAAATAGCTGTTCCTTGCTTTTTTCTCCATCCCAAGCTTATTATTTGCAGTAAGTCTACATATTCATTTCTATAACTTCATGACCATTAAGTTTTCTGATAAAAGTAACTACTGTACCTAAYGATTCAATATAATATCCTGTCTCACACTAGGCAACTCAGGACTGTTATTTTACAATAATAGATGTATTTAGTTCCGTCTTGTCAGGACATTTTTGAAGTCCAGAATGAATTAAGTAAAGCAAGGAAACAAAAGTTAAAAACCTTGGTCTTAAACCCATGACTCTTCAGACCAATGGAGCAGACTTCTTCAGTGCATGCAGATTTGTGTCCTAGGCAATCTAGCGAGGGGTTTTTTTAGACAGAAGGAAATTAGTTTGTATATAAAAGACAAGTAAAAAGATGATGTGCATTATGTCTGGCTATCCAAAGGAAACAGCCTATCTTTTTGTCAAACCAATGAAATTTGTAGGAAATGGAAGAGATTTCCTAACAGTTTATTTACACAAGAAACAGTAGTTTCCTTTCTAAATGAAACAATTTGCTCATACTATAAATTTAGTATGTGTTTAAGAAAACATTGGCACTACATTCTCTCTTTCCCTCACCCACTTATCCTGCCCTAGTAAATTTTTAGTGGATTTCAGTTTTATACTGCTGAAAATATATTAACACAAGCTGTATTAGAATAAATTTGCTTAGAATCATTCAAAGTCAAATAATAATGGATTGTGAACTCAACATTTATTCCTTAAATATGAAGAAGTTTTCTACCTAGACTTTCACATCTSTGTTACTTCCATCTTTCTCAGAGAGAGCAAAATGAAAGACAGCCTTGACATGAGGACAGTAACTGAAGAATCATCAGTGTGGACAATGAGTACCTGAAGTTTTACTGGCTCTGTGAGCTTGTGACCAAGTCTAAAAATCAAATTTTATTTTGAACTGAAAGAAGATATTCGTAGCCATCTGCCAAGTTCACATAATCAAGTATACTGGCTAAAGGATTGTTTAAGATCATTTATGATGCTGAGGAGAAGGGAATGAATAATCTACTTCCCTACAGTTTAAGTGCCAGCCCACCTTCAAAACTGTGCTYCTAAACACAAATTTGTAATTAAATACCTAATGTCGTTCCCTTCAGGCCAGAGAGACCCATGCTAAATGTTTCTTCCCTCCATGAAGATTGGAAGCCGTATGTCCCCAAAGACTCTTTCAATCATCAGGAAGGTGAGCTGAGGGACCCTCAGTCTGCCTGCTTGGTATTCTACTTTGCCTAAGAAAAGATGTATCTTCCAAAAAGATTGATTTAATTGCACTTATTAGAGCTCTCATACTCTAGGAGAGAATAAGGTTCCAGTTCCTTCTTCCACTAATATTTTCTTAATTTATGTTGGAAAGGGAAATCTTTGTTTCCCTACACCTCTGAGTGTGAACTTACCAGTTATATAATCAGTTTCTTATGGTCTTGGATGAGTCAATATTTAATTACTGTGTGTAAGTGGAATAAGTTCAAAAGAAAAAGAAAAATGGGAACACTCAAATTATTATCAGTTGCTAGCAGCTACAAGTTCTTAGTATTTTGGGTTTCTCAATGAAAAATCAAATATCACAGAATGAGAATGGAAAAGAACAAGATATTCTGTATCCTGTGCTTACTTCTTAACTGAAAGACTGTCAAGGCACCATTCTCACTTGTTTAATTTTGCTCTCTCTGTGACCGAATCTGCACAGTGTTCTTGGTGAATGTTTTGCTTAAGCTCTGCAGRTAAGTACTTAGTGTACTTGTCAAAGTACTCAAGGCAGACTCATCAGAAACTTAGACGTGACCAGGAGGTCTCTAGGCACCTAAGGAAATTTAATGATGGAAATTTACATCCCAATGGACTTCCGTTACCTTAAGCCTTAGCATGAGGTTTTTGCATACAATTATGAATTTAAATGCCTGAAGTTAGAGTGTTTTATGGTCTAGAACTTTTATTTTCTATAAAGTGCTTCAATCCTAAGGAGTTCTATAAAAAGGACAGAGCAGAATTTCTTCATTGTACAAGTGTTATGTAAACAAATGTTTTAAATCTCACAAAATTAAAGGATCGGCTATGAGGCAGTAGAGCAAAATGCCAGCTCATATAGATAACTAATAAAAGACACCTTCTACTATGTTACAGCAGAATTTATTCAGTGGCATTACAGGATATTTTACCTTTGCCAGCAAAAACGTCCTGCAATGACAACACCTTTACAGTAATAGCTAGACATTTTTTTTCATATTTATAGGCTCTGCACACATAAACTAATGTATAAGCAACAATGTCTTAATATAAAATTACCATATAGGAAATGGGAAAAAGTTTGGAAATAGAGGTTGCAATTAGATTTTCCTTTTTCAAAAAACTCAGTAATTAATGGTTTATTTCAGTGTAATATGAAAATATTTCCAAGATGGTAGAATGCATAAATCTAGAGAAGTCACTGGGTCTCACAAAAAGCAAGTATATTCTGTTTGTTCTAAACACAAAAAAAATAGGAAAATGCAGCATATCTGCATTAGTCGAGGGCATACTGACAATGAGAAGATAATACTAGAAATTAAAAATTAGGAATGGAGTAGGCCTATGTCCAAAGAGGATGTGTCTGACAAAGAGTGGAGATGCACATGGGAGTTCTGCTATGGGTTTCAGCTATGCCAAAAAGTTGCACCTTTGTTTGTTCAGCTTTTCAACTGAGCCTTAATCCGAGCTGATGAAAAACACCTTGAGCATTTGGAGGATGTTCATCTTTACTGCCCTCAGTGTTCATGTCTTGCAGCACCATGAATACTGACAGTAGCTAATAAGGAAAATGAGCAGTAGGTGACTGTTGAACAAAATGAGCTTATTGCTTCATACTTCATTAGAGCAGATTTATTCTAACTGTAGAGACAACATCACTAGACTTATAGATCTAAAGCAAAAAAAGACAAAGTTACTCTTTACTCAACAAAAGCCTCATTGTGGAGATTTATATTAGCAAGTCACTTCATCAGCTTCTGATTAATAATTAATTAACAGCATGGACTCATTCAATTATTTCTTTCTAATATTTTCACCCTTTTTCTTTCTCCACCAAAAATGCAATTCATTATGAAATGCTGCCAAAGGTGACTGATGCAATTGAAGAAAACCTCTTAAATATAAAATTCTTTTTCAGAAGAAAGATGACAAGTTTTATACCCACAAGCTAATGACTAATAATGACCAAAAAATTACTAATAATTATCATCTTAAAACAATAGTTGACCATCCACTATTGCTTCCTGAAGGCAAAAAATTTGGGATACATTTTTTCAGAGCTGAATAATTTTGTTACTGGCAATATAACCTGTAGTTATATAAGTTGAATTCTTGATAGAAGTAGCAGAATGAAACTAAGGATAAGAAAATTTTGTCTGAATATTGAGACAAACTTCTAAACAGTGAAGTCTATTATACTGTACAGTCATTTCCAGGAGCACATTATTTTCATATTTATTTTATTCTCACTCTCCCACAAGTCATGCTGATTTCAAGACTAAAGCACTTTGTGGAGTTTGAATTTAAACCCAGATGTTTTAAAAAGAAAACTGCRTGTATTTCAAGCTAACCTCTCTGTGATTGCTTCTGTTTACTTTCTTTTGTAATTTAATACAACACCCACTTTCCAGGAATACTAAAGCTCTGAATCAGAAGTATGTCTGCCTGCTGTGGAAACAAATTGCTCTTTTTTCTTTAGCTCCATTGGCAAAATATTCTTCCAGATGTTATATTATTGTCAGATATAAGACAACAACAGACTTTTACTGTCCTTTCAAAACAGATTTTGACATAAGAGATTTCTTTACGTATTCTATGTGCCACTTCATTGATTGATTTTTAAAAAAATCCTAAACACGCTTGGGAAGGAAGGAGGTCACATGATAAAACTGCAGTAACAGTTGTTCACATATAGTTCACATATCAGTTCCCTGATAGTTTGAACTGGTGACACAGGGCATTAGAGAGTCTGATCCCAAAATTCATCTTTCTTGACCCAATTAAAAGGAAGAGATATCAGAAAAAAGTTATTGTTTGATTTGGGGAGTGAAGCTTCACCAATAATGATCAGTGGTGATTTCTTGGATTTGTTGCCTACATGAAGCAATATATACATATATTCTAYGTACCTATAACTGGACGTACAAGAAAAGCTGCACTGAATTTTTATTGTTTTGCACTTACCTGGTCAACCCTCATCCTGGCATGTGGTGATGAGCAAGCAAATTTAGCAGCATCTTAGTCATCATGAGGAATACCAATCTTGTTGGTTAATGTCATACAAAGCAGTGTGTGACCAGTCATAACTTTACAGCCATCTGTTCTTGCTGGGTATGAGTAGACTATTTTGGTATGGACTGTTTTTTATATACCAAATACTTTACTGCATCCAGGCACCATGAGGGGATATATATCCATTTACCAGATGGGTATGAATAGGACATAATGATGAATTTGTGGTAAGTAATATTATTTATTCATATTTATTCTTCACAGATTCTTTAGAGAAAAACTAGACATTTTAAATTCATAGAAGTATTGGTAATAAAGAGAATTGTACATAAAATGTTAAGGGACCTGAGGATAAGAGTAAAAAAATTTTATTGAAGAATTCACTGCAGATGCAGAATGAGAGTTATATGATACATTGCCTCTCTTCCCATGCTATTTCTCCACAGCTGAGATTCATAACTTAGAGGTTATACTCCTGCTGTGGTTTTTAATACACAATACAGTAATGCTCCTATGTCTTTAAATAAGCATCTGTAGAAGAGGGCACATATAGGTCAGATGGTCAATACCAGCCTCCGATCACTGACAGTGGCCAGCAGGACATGCTCAGTGAAGATCAGGTAGCAAAGAYAGATCTTTTCCCTCTAGAATTTTCTCTGAACCTTCTGTGATGTGTGACTTGGAAAGCCCCTGGGCCAGAAATGAAAGGGGTAGTGATTCTATTGATCTCTATCATACCTTCTTTCCATCACCTTCATCTTAGCCCGAACAATCCTAGTCGTTCCTTCTACAGAGGCAGGTTGCCTATCAATAAAATGTGGAATCCCTACAAGTATATTTTGGGTTTTGATGATTCCTTCTTTCGGTCATATCTTTGCTTTCAAATCCCTTTCTAAAATTTCTCTTTTTATAAACCTAAGTTTTGTTTGAATGCAGGAAGACACACAAGATCTGGATTTGGTTAAACAAGAAAGAGAATTTTCATTTAGTTGTATGCACTATGTTTTGTTCATATTGCCTTTTCTTTGAGATGTAAATTCTGCAAAGTCCTTGGATTAAAAATTATTTATTCAGTTAGTGGTTGTTAACACTCAACAATTACCGTTAGAATACTTTTTGATCTATAAATCCTTAGACAATCATGGTATATTACATACCACTTTCTCATGCTAATTACAAATGCCAATAAAAATTTTATCATATATTAATGTGCTATTTTTCTCTATTACCAACATAGAAGTGACATATATTGGAAAATCATTAGTAGTGATTTATCTTCAAAGCTAACTTGTTATTATATGATAATGGTTTTGCTATTTTCAACCCTAATTAAGGATATTATATAGTTTATCAAGATAAACATACTCAAAGCACTGCTGGAGAAAGCAGATGTGGGTGGTATATTTTATGACTTTTGAAAGTTTAATTATCTCAGCCAATCATATATTACAAGTCTTTTATTATGAGTTGCTCCTGTGACTTTTAAGTGACCTATTATTTAATTTTGATTGCTTGTGGAATAAAGATTGAGAGGCTTAAAACAGTTAATCTCCATTATGTGTACTTTCTAAGAAGCTAGTTACACAGTTGGTATGTCAAAAGAAGTTTGCATTTAAACTAATGCCCACATCTCCTCTGGTGTTAAAAACCCAGACCTATATATATATGTTGTTCACTGGACAGCTGAAATGTGAAAGTTTTTATTTCCCAGATATGGAACTRCAGCCTGA
Source organism: Amblyornis subalaris (assembly GCA_018881555.1). NCBI lineage: Eukaryota > Metazoa > Chordata > Aves > Passeriformes > Ptilonorhynchidae > Amblyornis > Amblyornis subalaris. The sequence goes on along the minus strand of JACAXG010000062.1, from coordinate 2,690,501 downwards.
AACCTTGTGTAAGTTGCTAAGGGATCCTCTTATGCCTTTATCTCAGTGAGGATTAAAAACATCGTTCTCTTCTTAGCCAAAACTATGCTTTAAATACAGTTTTTAAAAAGATGAGTCACCTTTTCCACATAGAATTTTTGGTCAACTCAGGATTTCTGCTTAATGTGTCACTAGTTTTTCAAAATTTTCAGGCTCCTGCTGAGACTAAAAGAGTACTTGTGACCATTCAGAAAGCCAAGTTTAGACAACTGACTGATGTTTAATACGCAATGTAGTCTGTGGGCAAAAGTACCTGGAAAAAGAAAATACAAGTTGCAAGTGAGGTGTTGTATTCAACAAAGATTTTCTGATGTCTACACGAGTAAGGAGGAGATGAAAATATAAAATAGGAAAAAAGAATCCTGTAGATGTTATTTTTATGCAGAATTAGGTCCCTGCCAGTTACAGTAAATTTTTGTTTTAAATAATTGGAATATAGCTGTGCCTAACTTAAATCTCCTTTGTATTGGGTCTTCTGCCTTGAATCGTGCCCTCCACAAAAATTATCTTCTTATAAGACCTCCACTTTGGATTACGCTAGAGATATAGATTATATCCCAGATAAGAAGAAATTGAGTACATTAAAAATCACAGTGGACAAGAATTATGGATGTTCTACTTCAAAACTGCTGAAACTTCTTATATGCAATGCATTTAGCATAGATATAAATATTTTCAATATAACTGAAGCCAAATAACTCTTCGAATAGTGGGAAACTGTGAACTATCTTAATTTTCCAAATACCTGTGAAGCTGAAGATAATATTGTATCCGGAATCCACACCCACACCGGGAGAGGGAGGTGATGGAAATCATACAGAAGCATTCTGGTTCTTATTCATGTTAAAACTGTATTAGGATTAAGCCATACAGAAGAAAAAAGAATGGAAAACATACTCTGTTTGACAAAGAGAGCAGCATTTTGCAGGCCAGAAAGCAATCAAATAAGATATGAATTGCCAGAAGTCAAACACAGCTACAYCCAGCAAAACAAATCATCCAAGAACAAAGCAGAGTGTTTGCAGTGCTTGAGCTTTCCACTTTCCATGCTTTTAAAAAATAGGTGTTTTCAGCAAATAACTGACATTTATGATCTGATAGATTCAAAATTACATTGGGAAGTTTTTGCTTGTTTTGGGGGTCTGGGATTTTTTTTCAAGTTTCTTGATGATACACTCCTCCTTCTCTGCTGTTTGGATTACAAGTGCTTGGCTGGAGATGGCATGTAAAAAGGAAAAATAAATGGCTCAGCTTTCAGGAGTAAGGCTTTGCTGCTAGGATTTTGGTATCTGTGAAGTAATGTGTGTATATAAAATGCCCTAAAAGGGAGCTATGGTGTGTAGGACTTTGAACACATTGGCCTATCCTAAGGAGTACATTCTGCCTGCTAATCCCCTTTCTCGTCTGTTCCTGTCTCGTATGCATAGAATTGATGTGGTGGTGGATGTTAGCACAACTTTCATCTTGGCCCAGACCTTTCTTTCCAATGGTTTGGAGATTCAGTGGCATGACAGTGAAGGGGCTATCAGGAGATGGGTGGCATCTTCACCATGTCAGAGACCCAGTCCCTTATGTGCCTGAAGGTTTTTGTTTGAAGTTCTGCCTGTTATTTCCTGTTCTATCTCTTGTATCATGTAATCTGAAAGATGACATAGCACAACAGACAAGATCAAATTGGGAGTGATAAATCACCACAAAATGTTACCTGAAAACCAAGAGATGAAATGGTCTTCTGCAAAATCAACTTTATGGAAACAGTGCCTCCTGGTATATAAAGAAGTATATTTTTAAGAACTTTAAAACATGAAACTTTCAAATCTTGTCAAACTTTGCAAAGTGTGGGGTTGGTTCAAAGCTCCATTTAGCTGCCATGTATTTTTCCCTTTTATTTCCTTTTCCATCATTTTTGATCACCAAGATTTGATGAATTGTTATCGCAAAAACATAAGAACTGGCCACTTGAATCAACTTGCTTTTCTGTCAAGAATGTCTCAGCGGTAGCTTTCATTCCTTTTTTGAAAGATTTCTTTTCAAGTCGAATGGAAAGCATTATTTTATAAAGAAGTACCTTACTGCTTTATAGCTCAATTTTCCAATGCTTCTGGAGAGAGATAGACTTAAGAGTTGAAGGCACTTGGCACCCTGCAGGAGGCACTCCGCACAGCAGAGGACTGAATCATTCAATACAGCACTTTTCATAGTGCGCATGCAAAAAATATTGGCTTTTGAGCTCTGTTTTGTGCATCTGTGCAATATTCCATTTCCTGGTAATATTTTTACAAGTGCTCTACTTGCTATATTGTAATTGAGGGTTATTGGGTTGATTTTTAACCTACTTCTGTAAGTATTATAGAAGACCTATAATTGCAAAATATAATGTTAAATATGGCTACATTAAGTGGTTTCACAAGAATATGATTTATTCTGTTATCTGCTGAGGAATGTATTTGAGGTAGAGTGGATGTCGCTTATTTGTTTATGTGTTTTCCAATATATCTGTAAAGTTTGTTAAATTCTTRTAATCATTTTTGTTATTTTTTTATTATTATTATACGGATCAGAGCAAGTAGCAAAGGAGAGGAGAAATGCCATGCACTAAGGTCAGCTGCAATTCTGGTATATAGGTAAAACAACATGGCAAAGTGAGGTGAAGTTAAAGCGGGTGGGGAATGATGTGCAAGCAGGTGGGAGAGTTACATCAAGACCACCTGAGGTGCTAGGAATGAAAATTAGTGAAATGAGAGTTCCAAAGGCTAAGAGAAAAGAGGTGCTTTCTTGAGGAAAGCAATTGCAGAAACTCTGCTGGGTGTATTGCACAGTCTTAGGTAGAGAAATAGATAGTGGCAGAAGACAAAAAGAGAGAAGCCAGAGCCTGGTGAGCAGCGGACCAGAAATCCTCAGCCACAGAAGCAATGAGAACCTGGGAGGGAAGGATGACGAAGGCAGGGAAACCCACAAAAAAGCACAGGCACTTTTCCAGGAATGCTTACCTGCTACCAGGAAACCTACACATGCTTTGTCCAACTATTCAGGTGCCCATAAGCATTTTGCCACATTTTTGCTTGCAGCCTTCTTTATATGCCAACTCACATTTCCCAGAAATATGCAACATTAGTGCCTATGGTACACTGACACTTTTATTCTCTGACATGGAACCTAAGTTTGTCAGGTTAGAAATCTAATTTTCAGTATTTTATTGCTATTGGACAAGAAGGGAAGAAAGACTGTTAAAGGTGAGAATGTGATCAGGGAGATCTGAAATGTGTGGAAGAGAAGACACAGAAAATAATGTACTGAAAGAAAAAGAAATAATAGAAACAACTAGAAATAAAACCAAGAGAATATAAAAGTGATTGAATAAACCCGTGAATTCAATTATGCAGCCAAAATACTACCAAAAAGACCACATGGATTTATATACCAAATAAGCTACTTCAAATTCAGAWTTTTTCTTTAATTAAAATTATAGAGTATGTTTTTCATTCTATTTTGTAATAAAAGTTAGAATGTTTGAACTACATATAGGAGAGGTGTTTAAAAATGAATTTTGGGGGACAAAATCTTAACATTTCAGTAGCAAGTAGGATTTCAAAATAGATTGGGAAATAACTGCATTTAAAACCACTGCAGCTTCTTTTAATTTCTTCAAAATAATGTTTTAAAAATAATCTCATCTCAATATAATTTTGTTCCCATTTAATATTTATGTTGTTTCAAATAAGTCGTATGTGCATTGTTTCTGTTTTATATTTTGCAGTGGTTAAAACTAGTTTCCATTCTGGACATAAAGTTTTTTAACATTATGCTTGTTTTAGTTTCTTCTTGAAAGTGTCCCTTGTTCGATATCACAATATAATATAGTGGAGAAGAAAATTAGACATGTTCTCAGGACCTTTATAAGTAGCAAAGCTTACATTATTTTTAAATTATTAAATAAAACCAGATAGACAGGAAACTTAGGTTTGTCTTTTGTTATTTCTTTTCTTCAGTTTCCTGTTCCCTGGGGGAACATGACACAATGCTTGAGACAAACTGAATGTGGCTGAGAAGTGGAGATATTCAAGAGTAAACAGTGCAAGACCAGCTATTTTAGTATGTCAGGTACAATAAGAGAATACGGCCAGATTCACCTTGCTTTAAGCAAGTGTGTGCAGATACACCTCTGGGTGCATGTGGAAGTGGTTGAATATGTCATATTTGGTAAGATGTTTTGTGGAAACTGAGACATCCAGTCAAGAAGGCCATGGTGCAGAATCTCAGTTACAGTATTTCTTAGCTGCTGACTGCCAAACAGAGGTTTTCAAAATTTTATTTGTGTCTTTAATTATATCATGCATTGCTGTCATGAACTTTTCATGGGCTAGAAGCTGTAGAAAACCGTTTCTTAYTCAATACATCCCATAAATATCAAGAGAGATTTCATAGTTGAACATAGTATAAAGGTCTTTAAATTTTTACCACCCTAGGTATTTTAACATTTATTCATATGACATCAAGTTATAGCTGCAATCGTATGTTATACAAAAGCACTAGGACTACTTGGGATAATAAAAATAAACACAAAATACAATTGGAATAGACCTACTGAATAACTCCACTTTAGGTAAGCAAATATCAGAAAGGAAAGTTTCCTTGCTTCAGCCATAATTCTTCATTCTCAGCTCTTATTTGGGACTCTGTAAACACTGGAGAAAAAGCCTGTGACGATAATTTAGTCTTGTTTCAACCTTTATGCTCTTTTCTACTTTTACTGTGATTTAATTGATGAGTGAAGAATTCAATGTAATAAATTAAACAGAATAACATATTTAAACACATAACCTCTTCTTAAAACAAATGAGATAATTCAATTGGTTTAATTTATTCCATAAATTGGATACTTTTGGCAATATAACAAAATATATGAAACACTGCATTCAATTGGATTATGCTCCATTAGATAATTAAGTGAATATAGCTCAATAATAACATCAGAATAGGGACAAATACTGAAAAGTGATGAGCTTTTACTTTGCCAGTTTCATGAAGAGGTGAAATTTCATATGACAAAGAACATAGTTTGTATAAGGAAAATTGCCTTATGCAAACTTATGCAACTTATGCCTCAGTTTAGCATAGGAGGAAAAACATTTAAAGATGTATTTTATATGAGTCTTACAGATTGATTTGAGCTAGAGAGAGCAATAAGAAAGAATGTCTCAATATATGATGTCCCACTGGCACATATATAGTGCCATAATCTCACCATATCTGTTAATGGTCAAAATCCTATTGTCATTAATGTTAATACTGTCTGCTTCTTAAAGAATTGCTTTTAGCAGAAGAATTGTTCCTTTCTGTTGTCTTGTGTTTGAACTTCAGGAGCTCCATTTTGACAAATATATGAACCGAGTCTTCTAGGTTTACACTGGAAAACCATGGATATAACAGGACTCTCAATGCTGTGGCAACTATCAGCAGGAAATGTCAATGTGCCCACAGTACTGCCTTGTTTTTTTCAGACCTTCGCAGTTTTCTGGAGTCACCTCACCTCTCAGAATCCTCAATATCCTGAAATACTGGGGTGAAAGTCTCTAAGAAAAAGCTTTGCTGTTTTTTTCCATTTCAGTTTTTTTCACAGATAACACTGCAGCATATTTATCAGAACTATTCCTAGTGTTTCTTATTTCTGGAAATTAAACTGAAAAAGCTGGAGTCACTTCTGAACTTTTACCCAAAAAATGAAGTTTTTACTTCAGTATTAGAAATGCTCAAAGGTTTGATGGTTTTTTTTTGCCTATGTACCCATAAAGTTACCCATACTTCTAAAACAATTCAGRGCCGGTTTTCTTTGTTTGGTTGGTTTGTTGTGGGGTTTTGTTTTGACTTGTTTTGTTGAGTTGGTTTTGGGGAGGGGGTTTCAGGAAAACTGGTGATTCAGAAAGTTGACAAGGAAATGTGAATTCATTATACAATGACAAAACACCAGACTTCACACATCGCCTTAACATGTGAATGCAAGTGCCTACATCTTTTTGTTTCAGTTCCATCATCCTAAATGCTTGTTTCATTATTCTTTTCAACTCAATAGATCAGAATATTAAAGACTGAAATTTTTGAGTTTCTCACCAGGCAGGGTTTATTCCTTCTATTTACTGGTGTCAAGCAGGCTTCAGTCTCATGCTGAGCAGATGCTTTACTAATGTTTTGCACAGTGGTTAATCAAATATTTATGCAGCACATGAAGGAAATATACTTACATTTCACTGCAGATGATTGAATAAGTTCTATACCATTTCCCCAGTGAATAGTGAAGTCCAAACACTTTCAATTATTCATGTTCTAATTTGTAAATATTTCAAGGAGTTCTTATCTGGAAATGCCTGCTAGTCCTGTAGCTGAGGAGAAAAAATGAAATMATTCCTTCCAGGTATAACAGATATATGATAAAAAATTATTCTGTTCTTTCAATATGCATGTTCAGTGCCAGCTCTGAGCTAATTTGGAAATTAATGCTAATCCATAAACACATATAATTTGTCTTACCTTCATTACAGCTGAAACATTCTGATACTTTGTACGCTCTTCTGTTTTGAAATTCACAGATGGTTTAATCCTAAACACAAGGCAAAAAATCTTGGGATAGTAGTATTAAAAAATCAGCAATGTATGTAATATCTTGCCTCTGCTTTCTAAAATGCTCTAAAAGCATTTTCAGGAATTTGAAATTAACAGATAGGAAAATCAAAGTCCTGATTTGGCAGAATCCTTGTTTAGGTAGTCCTTACTCATACAAACTGTTCAATTAAATTTTTCTGGGTTAGGCAATAATACATAATCAACATGTTATTACTTTTCATTTGGATTCTTTTTGTTGTGACAGTCAGAATGCTTGATTCAATTCCTAGGTAATGCATTAAACATTAATTGTAATTCTACACATAATTAAGATAAATGTGCACTTAACTGATACACAGTACTATATATATAAGCAAAAAAAATTACATATATATATATATATACAAGGAAGAAAGTGTTCCTTCTTAAATCTGAGCTGGCATCAAGCTGGGTGGAACTTCAAACCTGCATGAGAAAGAAAAAAGTAATTCAATAAGGAGAAACACCAGATTTTACATACAGGTAGGGACAGCCAGGTCCAATATTATAGAATGAGAATTATACATCTGGACAACAAAACTGTATAAGCAGGTCTGGAGCTTAAAATGGAGCCAAACTGATCACAACTAAATATTGCTACAGTGTGGTAAACAGGCACAGAGGTACTGTCAATGTGTCAAGCAGTCTTTCTGCTCAAGGCACTATTGATAGATAAGGCTTCAGTAAGAATACTTTGTACAGATTTTGGTGCTGTGCTCTAAGCAAGAAATGAGCCACTGAGAGAGCACGGAGAAGACGAGATGCAGCACTGGTCTGACCTACCAACAAGGCTGAAGATGTTGTAATTTAGAGAGGAGAGCCTCGTGGCTCCAGTTTCAACTTGTGAAAAGGAGCTGTGTGGGAAAAGAGAAAATCCAACTGTGAAAGTAAGGGGCTTCATCTGTAGCAAGTGAGATTTATAGCAGACATCACTTTTKGGAATAGAATATTATAAGTGTTAGGACATGTGAAAACTGAAATTTTTAGGAATGACTTGAATAACCTCCTGTCAGAAATGGCTTATGGAGTGTTGATCCTGCCTTTGTCTAGAAGGTGAGCCAGATCTGCACAGAGGTCCTCCCAGTCGCTTCCTCTGTAATCCTATCCAACAGTCTTACCTTACTGAGCATCTTTTTTTAATTTATTATTATTTATTTTATGATTATTTTTATTTTCTTCTGCTTTCYCTCCTCCAAATTTTATTCCTACAGCTGGTTATTTCCTAGGCACAGAGATAACAGTGGAAACTCCTGGAATTTTGATTTTCGGAAAACAACAGAATGAATTGTCAGCCCTGTGAAGTGTTTTATGACTCAACRTAATAGTTTTCCAGTTAAAATATAGACTTTTAGATAACTTAGAGATTAAAATAATTGAAAGCTGAAGGAATGGGSGAAAAGAATGCCTAAATGGATCTCTGCTTTAGCAATCTGCACGATCAATGCTTCAAAATGGACAATATTCAGAAAGATCTTATGAAGTGCTTTGATACATTTGTGTATTATCATTACCTGTAGCAATGATATATGCATGATATAATGTATACTATAATGATATTGCTACAGTAYACAGAAAATTTATAATACAATAATTAATGAATCCACAGACTTGAATCACCTATACACTATCAGTCATCCATGCATTCCTTCACAAAAAATGCAATTATAGTTATTTTGTGATAAAGAAGTATTTGTTGCTATGCCTGAGAGCTTCATCTTATATTTCAAAATTTATCATTATACACATTTTTAATCACTTTACAGAGATGAGGTGTATCAAACTAGAAGTAGCTGCTCATCAGTTTCATACTAACTATGATAGTCAGGATATTTTCTCACAGTTCTGATAAGATGGAAAAATTTTAAATCAATTTTATTACCATTGGAATATTTGCTGAAGAATGCAACATGGTAATTCTCATCATGACTAATTTGCTTTTGGTTTTATGTCAAACTTCTGATACAAAAAATTTAAAATAGATAACTGTGAAACAGTATGAAAAGTCTGTGTGGAAACATCCACATTTAAGACAGTTTGGCCAAACATAGTATTTACAGCATGGTATTCACAGTATATTAATTATAATGTGTCCTTTGCTGGTTTGTGAATGGTCTTGCTTGCTAATAGTTTTCTAATGCTGTTGTTTCTATCATTTATGAACTTAAGCAAAAAAATATATAAAATTAAAAACAAAACCCCCACACCTACTCTTTTCTCTGCAGTAGCTTTGCTGTATTTCCATTTACTCCATTATTTCACAGAGAGGAGAACAGATCACACTTATACTGTTCCAGTTATATGTTTTGAAACAAAATCTCTAGCTGTATCATTGCTTCTGAGTAAAAACACTTCGGATTTTTTTCTCCATGGAAAATTCTAGAAGTTCACTCAGAAAAGATTGCAGATATCAGGGCTTCTTACTTAATAGATGTTTTATTTTCTCATCTTTTATCAATAAACATTAATTTCTTTGAAGTATAAGCAACGTTCTTTATCTTATATTTACAACAACTAAAAATGGCCTAAGAGGGGTGGAAAACAAAGAAAGAAAATTAGCAACATCATATATGAGTTATTTATTCGGTCAAAGGATATTTCCTATTTTCCTGTACTTTATGATTCTAGTCTTGCATAGGGAAGTCTTTCTCTTTTTAAAATTTATTTTCCTAGCTATTCTACATAAATAAAACTATTGCTGTGATAAAGAAAATGTTGCTTTGATCGAGTGTTATCACAAGGATTTGTGACTTATTGGAGGAAATATTGATCCCGGGAAATGTTATACTCAGTATTCAAAAAGAAGAATGCTTTCTGGCATTTGGATTATCACCTTATATCCTGAAAACAAATATTCCTTTGCTGAGTTCTTCATCCTAGTGTTGTATGCACCACAGTAGGCCATAGACTCCATATACGGTGCCTCCTGTGGCCCATGATCTGGACTTTGTTTATTCTGCTTGGGATAATGATAAAGCAGTTTAATCAGTAGGCAGTTTAAATTTTTATTCTGTCTTTTCAGCCTAATTATTCAAACCTGGCAAATATATCCAAGCATCCTTTTTTCCTAAAGATGTATATAAGTTTAAGAAAATCATTTAAGGAATCAGCCAACATCACAAGACTAATAGGTTTTCTTTCTATATATGGTTGGCYATTCTACATATAGGTGGCTTTATCCCAAACTGGAGGACACATACTGTATTACAAGCAACTGCAGTAGCTGATGAGTTTCCTGGATGCAGCTGCTCATTGCTTACAACTCCCAGAATGTTGATTGCATTGAGGAGATCATGATATTGGATGTGATACTATGCTTCAAGCTTCTAAAACAACSTGATTCATTTTTATGGAAGTGCATTAGAAAGAGATTTCATAAGTATTCTGCCAGAGAGTCAGAGGTAGAATTGAGAGACAGAGAGCAGATGGATCAGGAACCTCTTCAGCCACCTAACTGGAACTGGCAAACCAGATGGTGTCACAGGCTCAGCTCTTCCAGGTGCACAAGACAAGCCTTCTTTATACTGTAAGTAATGGCTCAAAAAGAGAAGGAAAGCTTGGGAAAAGTTACAGGCCTCTTTAAACAATTAAATGTTCTACAGTGAAATATGCCAAGGTTCTAGGAACAGTCCAAATGATTTGTAGGTAGATTACTGCATGAGTACCAACTGCAATTCATGTGGCATTCAGACTCTATAATGAAAGGTTTTGTTTGAATTCAAATTACCAGTGATATAGAGACCTGAGTGTTTTCAAAATTTTGAGACAAAAAGCATTTAACAAAACTAGGAAGAATAATGAAATAAATGTTGAAACTTTGGTGAGGTTTAGATAAATTTGTGGAAAATTTCTTCTGCCTTCAAAAGCAGGAACTAGCATCTGTGAGGAGATATTATGCAGTTTCTTCTGGTTAGTATTTATCAATGTGTACGTGCAAAATGAGGATGTTTCCTTCTGTTCTTTTAGAAATCTAAATTTAGAAGTTTCTTTGCAGGTTGTATGGCATTCCTTGCAGCAAACTGACAACACTCCTAACATCGACAGTCTTGCTACACATTTTGCTGATATTCAACACAAAGAATTATATTAATTCTGAGCTATMTTGCTGATTTGGAAACTGACCACAGGTATCTCATTCAATACATCTTTAAGGAAAAATAAGTTTCAGCTTACACAGCTGATATATTAATTAGAAATGTTCAATTTGGTTGGTCTCATATTGGTAAATAATAGCACTGCCTAATAGACCTAAATAGCTGTATTGCAAGCACAGAGAAACTGGCTAACTGGAGACTTCCTGTCACTTTTCTGTGGAAGTGGACATATATTTAAACCACCCATTGGGACTTTTTTTTTCACTTTGTACAGTGGCATATGCACAAACACCTCTGTCAGCACAGCTAGTAATAATGCATAATTAAAATCAAATTCTCTGGGCTTTCTATATAACTCTGTTATTCATGACTTTTTTTCTTTTCAGTTCCAGGATCATATAATATACACACTCCTCTGACACTGTCCTTGACCGATGAACCCTCTTCAAGAAGTACAAGTGTTGTTATAACGAGCCTTTCATGTTGCTATTCTCTTTCCATAGTATTTCTGACTGACAGATGTAAAGATTTTTTTGAGTCACAATTTTGAATATCAAATTTTTAGTAGAATATAGTTAATTTATAATGCTTGGCTTACTTTGGATTTTTCTGTTTAGCTGCTCGTGCTGTGTTTGGTGAATTCTTGTGTTTGTGTGAAACAGAGGTTCTCTCAGGCTCTCAGCCTCCATCACTGTGATCACTTACATCAGGAACAAACTCTGTTTGGACAGGTCTCCCCATTTTGTCTCAGATATATACGAAAAGCTTTTTAAAGGAGTAAGGGATCATATATGGTTTGACTGAGGTATGGTAGCCCAGCCTGGTATGTTAGCACATCCATGACTTCTCTAACCAACAATTCAATATTTCTTCAATCAAATGTAAAATCTTCTTTGTTTTATTCTGACCTTWCCCACTCCTTTCAGTTGTATCTATGCGGGTCCTGGCACACCCTGCTCTGTTCCCCACCCCCTCCTCCCCCCTCTTTGCCTCCTCCTCCCCCAATGCTCTGATTTCTGCCACAGCCAGATAAATTGATTAAAGAGATGTGTTTTCCCCGTTTTGCCATCCAGGATGGGGACAGTTTTGTTTTCCTCCACTCTTCTCTCTCTCTCACCTCTATCTGTGGACTCAGAAATCCAGGACTCCTTTGTGGTTCCTCTTCATGTTCTGGCTTGAGTCTTGGSGCAACACTGAGCAGTGCACCAGTCCCACTCCTCTTCTTTGCAGCAAACTTCTTCCTCAGTGAACAAGTTTCCATGAAGTATAAATCTGGCATGAGGAACAGTTGTTGTTTTCCGAAAAGGACCATATTTACAGAAGAAGAAGAGCAGGATCCTGGTGCATGCAGCCCAGCAGGCAAGGAGAAGTGCAGCACTAAACATATTCATGGGTAGCAGTTCATCACAACTTTGCAGGATAAATTTAAAACTAATGCAGCCTTTACCTGATTTATTACTTTGCAACCACCTCTGAAAAGGTCTGATTTCTTACTGGATAATGCCAGTAACACTCACACTGACATGGGGAATGAAAATAAGCTTATCTGTGATGTGACTTTTTTCATAATTTTACAGTCCTGATCTTGCATGACTCCAGTGATCTTTCTGCAACAACGTCTCACAACTTTGCAAATTGCTCAGCAGTCCAAGCCAAGGTTATTCAACTGAACCATATCAATTTGGGCTTTGAACCCTTGGTCTCAAGCAGCTAAACCTCTGTGGAGAGGGGAAGGTTACATAGAGAAGGAGTTGTGGTAAACTTCTAGCCTCTTACATAGCAAAATAAGATCTTCTATGAATTTGGAATCCTTTCATCCTGGTTCAGTTGGATGGAATACCTCTCCCAGGAGTGGACAGGTGAAGCTGGAGCCTCACCATTTGGTTTTAAATTGCCTCTGCAAATCTGTCAGGAGCCTAATTTAAATTCTTTATCCCATACCCTTCCAACCTCTTTTACCTCAAAGAATTAATGTGATAGGCCTCTGAAAGCAATTAATTAATGATTGAAATGTCTCTAGAGGCCAGAAATTGAAAGGCTGAAATTTTTATTTGTAGAGTAAAGAAATTAAGGTAAATAATACACATTTCTAGAGACTACCGTACATTTACCATTAGATTTTATTCACTTTGGAAAGAAAATGCCTTTCTTCTAAGTACATTAAAAATATAGTATGGAAATATTAGGCTCCTGTTTCTGAATTTTGAGGTATGATTTCTCTTTTTGTCTTAAATGCAAAATATTTTTCAAATGTGGGTTTGAATGATGAAGAGGAGCAGAGACATGTAATCTGTAGCAGAATACACTTCTCATTCTCTGAATGTTGGCAAAGCATTGGTACTCTGTGTGTGTGTGTGTATGCAGGCACATGCATAAATCAATTGCTCAGGTGAAAAGTTTACATTAGCAGCAGTTGTGCCAACTCACAGGGCCAAGAAAATCAGAGGCTGACACAAAAAATGGCAAATATATTGCGGCATAAAAGGTCACTTCAAAAATTTCTGACAACCTGGACTGTTAGAAGGTCAAAAATCAACAGCACATTGTCCTGTTTGTTAGATTGTGCTACTATACTCTCTCTATGGACTCTTATTTTTTAAAATAATTCCGTGCTCTTTTGAAATCAGAGAGCCATTCAAAGACCGTATTTCCCATTTTATTGAGAAATGAATGAAGTGTGGAGAACAGGTTATTTTATTCCAGCAGTCCTTTTAACATGCAAATAGTAGTCTTTCAATGAACACACTTCTGTTTGTGCCATTAAAGATAATGTAGGAGCAATTGATAATTGTCCCGTTCAGAAACTGTGTGCCTAAATCTTGTCTGTATTTTCACCTATGTAATAATGAAATATCCAATTAAACACATATTTTCTAACTTTCCGCATATTTCTTGCCTTTGTCTAAACCAGTAAGAGAATCTCTGCTGATTACTGTCTCTCTGTACTGTTACTCTATCCTGTCATTTATAAATTTCAACCACACAAAAATGTGGGGGTTTTTTCTACTTGTCTTGTTTTGGAAAGCCTTAAAATATTTTATGAGAAAAGGCACTGAACAGTTAGACTGGGAAAAGTCTTGTGGATCATCACTGGAAGAGGAGGATACAGAACAAATTTTCCCAGTTCACCCCAATACTTTACAAACAAAAATTCTTCCACAAAACATAAAGACACCTAGAAAGTACACAAGCTGCTCTAGACAACTCTTTAAAGTAAGGATATGTTGGACTCTATTTTCTCATCCTTATTTTACCAATCTCTCCTGTTTCACACACGGAGACCCTGCACCTCACAGACACCTCTGTAAATGCATTCTACTGTCTCCACAAAGACACTGTGAGATCCATGTTCAAAAGGATGTCAGTGTTGAAAGACCTACAAGGCATGACCTTGGACAAATCTTAGAACAGGTTTTAGCAGCATCATGACATTGTGCAGTTCCTGGAACTATATTAACGAAAAGTATTGAAAGCTTTGCCATGAGTTTAACTGCATTTCTTAATATTTGAAAATATGTGAATCCAGTATAGAGTTGTAAAAGAGATCAAGAATAAATGGAGAAATTATTTTCTGCAAAAGGCACACGAATGGTACTTCAAACACTTTAAAGCAAAACATATTGAATTTGTGTGAATTTGCAAACAGTTTTCCTTTGTAGGACATGTCATAATAGCTCTGAGTAGGTTTCTAGATTTGTCTTAAAGTAACCTGTATGTATAGTAACTGCAGCAATTGACAGTTATTGTGAGTTATATTTTGGATTCAGAGTCTTGACGTATTTCAGTGTATTTCATGGCTTAATGTCATTTTTATTGGAGCTAAAGAGGAAATATTTGACTTCTTTTTTACAAGCAGGACTACATAGAAAAAAGAAACATAAAAGATGTAAAACCAATGAGACTTAAAGACATTGCTTAGATGGAAAAACTCTGATGCAATCACTGGGAGTCAGGAAAGATCTGCTTGATTCTCTGTTACTGAGACATCTGTCTTTAGAGCTAACCAAAAAAAGATTTTTTAAAAAGTTTGCCAAATTACAGAAAAAAACTCAACAAAACTTTTAATGTAATGTAGGTTTGACATTCCTTTCTTTAAAAATAGAATCTAGCTTTATAGAAAACGAAAGGTAGAGGATAAACATTTGCCACAGTAGTATGCCACACTAGTACAATAACTGACTATTGTATATTCCACTTCTGATCTGTAACCATGACATSTAAAAAGTCATCTGCTGAGATGGAAACTCCTCAGTGGTCTGGATCTTGTTGCAAACCCCCCAGTGTTTGTTTTTGACTTAAAAGACACAGGTGCAATCACTGGATCTAACTTTGTACTTGAGGTAGGAGCAGAAARTTGTCTTATGTTCAGGTCATTGCTACAGACAAGCTTTGAATGCAATAAACAAATTCCTGGTTTTATAAAAGGAGATTTTATCCTTGCAGAATGAGCCACAGTTGTCACCTGTTTTGCTTTGTGATTTGTTCTTTCTGAGAAGAATTAATTAAACCGTTGAGATAAATAAATCCTAGGTCTTCTCTTGAGGCTTTCTCTTTTTGGCATTTGAATTACTAACCTCTCCTTTGCCACAGACTTAGAATAAAACCCAAACCTTTCATTTTTGAAGAAGTTTATGCAGAAAACTAATTCTAACCTTCTCTTCTGATTCCTGTGATAATAATCCTGTCTCTATGCAAGCAGAACCGCCTGCCAGAAATTTTCTCAGATATCAAGAGTCAAAGTATAAATATTAGTGAACTTAAGTTTTCTGTAGACAACAAAGCTCAGAATAATTTTGTGACCTTTCATTTATCATGCATAATGTATTTGTTACTGTTATCCTCAATTTCTTTTTTTCTTTTGCGTGTAAGCCAAAAACTTGGAATGTATCTAACTGAGGAAAAGACAAGATGAAGGGTAATGTAAAAGTTTGTTTTATACTACTTTATAGAACTGAAACTCACTATAACTCATGGCTGTGGCTTATATCTACAAGGAAGTCCTTACCTGTTAGAATATACTAGCTAGCATCTACTAGGTATTTTTAAAGGCTTCTGCTCTTTGCTGATGATGGGAAAAGGCCTGTAATGTTAAGTAATAGTAGGCTTGTTCTCTGCTAAGAGGTATAAATAAAATACGTAAAGTAATAAAAGAAAAATCCCTTAAGAAGTATTCCGTAATGTTCTGTAATATTACTATATCCCATAAAAAAGACCATAATAAGTTGGATGCCAGAGGTAGGATACATTTTACTTAACTTTAGAAGTTTTATAACCAAGCTGAGCTCCTTTCACAGCTGGGAGAGGGTGGAGCACTTTAGAAGACTGATTTATCAGACCTCTTTTAGATATCCACCTTAGGGTGAGAGACATTGTGTCCTGGTAGTGGCTATTTCTGCCTAGCTATGAGGGGAATGTAGGATGACTCTTTCAGTGTAGATGATTACCAGCAATAGCCACCTGCGTTTCTCTGATGAATCCTGTATATGACTGTATGGCACCCCATGCATCCATTTGATGAAAGACTTTGGGTAATGTCAGAGTGCRCAGTACCTATAGCTTACTGCCAAGAAACTGTGCACCTCACAATATTTCAATCTCTGACCACACAAATGTCAAGCAGTAAGGAAGGCACTGGAGCTGGACCAAATCCATAATGTTTCTTTATCTTGGTCCCCACACCTACATTTCCTGGTGGAAGATGGATGTAGCAGCAGTCCACATCTTTAGGCAGCCAGAGAAAATTGGGTTACCTACAATTCAAATTACCTTAGCAATGTAATTAGCAGGACAGGTGGGGTAACCATGTGACCTTGCAGCAAAGGCAATAGATCCCACAAGATGGCTGTGCCAGGAATGGTGAACCCCTCACCAACAGAGAGTCCCCCAAACCCAGTTCTCTGAAAGTCATCTCAGGCTGGCAACTGTGTTGACTTGTATCTGTGGAATATGAGGTTATATTTGTTAAAATGGTTAAGGGTTCTGCTCACCAGAAGGCCCTGTGGGAAAGGCACAGCTGCAGGCTGCGGTTGGAAGTCRGTTGAGGGCTGAGAGGCAGTTGTGAGTGAGGAGAGAGTCAGTTGAGTGAGAGCTGGAAGCGAGATTGTGATTGGCTGGAGGAAAGCGTGGACAGCATATGAACGGGAAGCTGATTGGGTGATAGGATGCGTGGACAGCAGCACTGCAGCTGTGCCAGCCAATGGGTGCCCTTCTGCTGTTTAGTTCTGTTAGGCTTCGGTTTGGTTTCAGTTGTGTTCGGTTGAGAATAAGGCTATAAAGAGAGGGTGATTTTTGGCGATAAACGGATCTTCTTTGGACATACAAGGGACATTGTCGTCTTTGTTCCCCATTGCTACATGCATCCACACAGTGTGCATGAAAACGAAGTATTTGCAATGTACATATTCATATCTGTCATCAGAATGATGATGTTTTTGATCTACTTTTTTATTCAAACCTGATTTGCTTTTATGACAAGGTAACCCACCTAGTTGACCAAGGGAAGCCAGTTGATGCAATCTTTTTGGATTTCAGTAAAGATTTCCATACTGTCTCTCACAGGATCCTACTGGACTAAATGTCTGACACTCGGCTGGATAAACACATCATGAGATGGGTGAGCAACTGGCTCATGGGTCAGGTACAAAGCGTTACAGTGAATGGGGTGACATCAGACTGATGACTTGTCACTAGTGGGGTTCCACAGGGCTCCATCCTCAGCCCTATGCTCAACATTTTCATAAATGACTTGGATGCAGGACTGGAAGGGATACTGAGCAAGTCCACAAATGATAGAAAACTGGGAGGAGCTGTTGATTCCCACAAGAGCAGAGAGGCCCTGCAGAGAGACCTTGACAAGCTAGAGGACTGGGCAATCACCAATTGTATGAATTTTAATAAAGACAAGTGCCAGATTCTGCACCTGGGATGGGGCAACCCTGGATGTATGAACAGACTGGGAATGAGAAGCTGGAGAGCAGCAATGCAGAAAGGGACCTGGGGGTCTTGGTCGATGGCAAGTTGAATTTGAGTGAGCAGTGTCCTGGCAGCCAGGAGGGCCAAGTGTATCCTGGGGTGCATCAGGCACAGCATCGCCASCCAGGCAAGGGAGAGGATTGTCCCGCTCTGCTCTGCACTGGGTCGGCCTCACCTTGTATATGGTGAGCAGTTTTGGGAAGATATAAAGCTATTAGAGAGTGTCCAAACAAGGGAAGTCATATGAAGAGTGGCTGATGTCACTTGGTCCGTTCAGCTTGGACAAGAGGAGACTGAGGGGAGACCTCATTGTAGTTATAACTTCCTCATGAGGGGAAGAGGAGGGGAAGACACTGATCTCTACTCTGTGGTGACCGGTGACAGGACCAAAGGGAATGGTCTGAAGTTTTGTCGGGGGAGATATAGATTAAATATTAGGAAAATGTTCTTCTCCCAGAGGGTGGTTGGGTACTGGAACAGGCTCCCCAGGGAAGTGGTCACAGCACCAAGCCTGACAGACTTCAAGAAGCATTTGGACGATACTCTCAGGCACATGGTGTGACTCTTGGGTATGGTCCTGTGCAGCGCCAGGAGGTGGACTTGATGATCCTGGTGGGTCCCTTCCAACACAGCTTATTCTGTGATTCTATGATTCTACTTAACTTAGTCAAAAGAAGTGGCAAGACTTTTCCAATTTTTGTCCCTTTAACTGCTGTTATTCTTGTATAGCATATAGCCTTTAGAAAACCTCTATTTCAAAGAATCTTTTTAACAGTCTTTTTCATAGTTTTAAGAGGGATTCAATTTTTCCTCAAATCCTCACACATTGCTTATATGAGACCAAACCTATAACTTAGCTCAGGTCAGTTCAGTAAAAGTAATAACTTTTTGTATGCAAAATGTGTAATCCCCTTTTCACCTCAGCTGGTTTTCAGTTATTACTGCTCATTAATATTTTAAAATGCTAATCATTATATGACTTTATTCTTCTATTACACAGAAAAATCTGAATTAATTTTCTGAGACTTTTTCAAAAATACACCACTAGACTGAAGAAAAGATAAAGAAGTTTCAAGCCCATAGTTTCATAAGCTTAATAAAATACATAACCAGAAGTTATAATGAAAATTTTAACTATATTAGTGTTAAGAAAAAAACCCCTATAATCACAACGAAGAATACATGCACCTAACTTGTCACATTACTTGTCAGTGAAATAAATCACTACTTAGATGTCAGATAAAAGGGTATTCAGGAAGCACCATATCATGGGAGCTCATGAAAGGCACTTATTGACCATTCGTTGCACAAAAATCTCATCCAGAGCATTCAGCCTGATGTTGAACCTCATATTCTAAGAGTTTGCAGATTTTCCTTCCAAATGAGAAAAATGTTTCTCACCAGAACTCCTGAAACTCATTTGATATAATGGAATTGTTACTTTGAGATTACATTTGAAGAAACTATGTAAATATGTATTTTTGGGAGGGCAATTAAAATTGCTGGTTTGTTTTTCATGGCAATGCACAAAAACATGACATCTTCATGTCTGAAATATCTGTGTCTTGTCTGTTAGGCTATTTTCACCTGTATTTGTAATTCYAGTTATAAGGTGGCTCGAAAAGAAAATTAGACTCCTAATTTCTTACACATATGGATATGTGTTGTTATACATACGGATCTTTCTAAGTATTTGCTGAAAAACAACCTTCTGTTACACCATGAACCAACCACTCCAAGGAAAACCTAGAGCTCTGAAGAAACACTACAGATTATCATTATAGGAGTGAAAAACTTCCACCTAGCCACTCTCTGTGTGTAATTCAAGGTGATATTCCTTGTATTCTTGATGGACCAATGCACAATTACTCTGTCAGAGAGGCTGGCTGTTACAATGTCAGACTTTGAATTTTCTGTGGAAAATAACATAAGGAGACAAAGCTCCGAAAGGAATTCCGCAAAGAAAAATGGAAGATCTCCTCATGTCAGTTTTGGTATTGTAGGTATGTGAGTTAACTGCAACCAGACCTTCCTCATTTATCTGAAAGATGTTGGGGATTTCATGTCAAGGGTTCTGTTCTTATTCATTATTGTATAATTAGACAATATCTGACAGAATGAGATGAAAATTAGTTACTATCTGCAATTGTTCCACATTCAGTCCTTCAAAATCTTGTCTATTTAGCCAGAAATTCTCAAGTGACATGAATTCAGCATGAGCAGTTTCCCAAGTTGTTGTGAGGAAATGAAAGCCTGAAGGGATTTTCTGGTAAGTCAGTGTAACATTTTGAAAATCTCTGAAGGAAACATGAAGTGGGATTAAAAACAGAATATAAAAATAGAGAAAGGCAAGGACAGAAAAAAAGGCAAAGGAAATGTAGGACAGGAACAAAAGAGTAGATTGAGATATAGCASAGTGGAACTGCAGACAAGCAAAGAATAAGCAAGCTATGGACAGAAAGCAGACCATGTCCTGTCATTATGGGATTATAGAAATGCAAGAATTGCACAAAAGGAGCACCAGAAAATGAAAACAAAGATGATGTTCTGATACATGTGAGATCACCCTCAAAACTTCAGTTGACAGAAGAATTAGGCTATAAATACGTGGGGGAAAAAGGTATACATACATAAATAGGCTATATATATCCACATGTATGTATTCATATGTGACAGGAAAAACTGGAAAAAACCTACGTATATTCTTAAAGCACAGTTATAAAAATGATTTAATTATAATAGGGACACACCTGAACATATTGAAAAATATCTTAATTGGATTCTGATAGCACTCTGGCAAGAACTTTTTTGCTGAATATTTGTCATCCAGAAACAGTGTGGAATAATGAAAAGACCTTGAAAGAAGACAATATTCTATGTTTTTAGAATCAGTATTCTAGTTTTAAAATGCGATTCAGCAAACTCAAAGTGAAAAACACACTTTATGACTAACATCTCTATGCCCATGTATTTCTCTTGGTCTGGACACTGATGTGCTAGCTTTTTGAGTCTGAATAAACCTTCAATTGGTTTTGCATGGAGGTTTTATCAAATGTAGGTAGGAAGCAGAGTTAATTTTCTGTCAAGATTTGCTGTCCCTAGTCTGATGACCTGCTCCAAAATAGAAACACAAAAATTATTGTCTGTAGAAAACCTGTTCGAGAGGATGTGTCTAGAAACTTTCAAGGTCTTAACAAGATGAGAGGGATTCGTATGTCAGTCTGAGTGTCTCGCAAACAGATTATCACAAACTCAACCCCACAGCAATCCTGGCATGCCATCTTGCAGCGCTGGTCTATGACAGAATGTCAAGCATTCTTGCAGGACTTTCAGCCTTTACTCAGCTCCTGGGTGCCAAGGTAGCCTCCTTCTGTGGCCTTCCCTTCGGCTCTGCAYACCCATGCTCTCTGCAGGACAACAAATTTGGCGGTGGCAATATATGCAGCCTTCCCAAAAACATCTCTTAAAAAGAAATTACTTCCCATTACACTTAACAGGGAAATAAAAAAATCTCTCAAGCAGAATTCAATTCTACCGGCAGCCTCTCCCCCAGGAGGCAGTTCTACTAGAAAATGGTGCACTGTACATGTACACAATGAAGCATTTGACCAGGGATGTTTCACATTCAAAAGATGTTGGGAGAGAGCTCTGGTCAACACTGTCATATCATTGCACTGAAAAGCAATTGTACACAGAATGAAAAAGAAGTGTCATTCTAGAAATACAAACAATTACTTTGGTGTGTTTTGCAGCAAGTCATTCAGGTATAACAGTGTTTGAAATCTACACAAAAATAACCTTATACAGACATTGATATACAGAGTTTGATGAAAAACAATGATTGCAAAGAAAAAAAGAAAGAAGACAAAAGCAAACCAATTTGATCTAGTCAYAGAAGTTATTGCAGACTGCTGATTTTCTTTTCCTTTATTGTAGTTCCCAATGTTTTTCTTTCCTACTGAGATGGGTGATATGTGTGTACACATCACAGAGAAATGATAAAAGAGACTTTTTTGTTTGTTTGATTGAGAAATAAAGCCTTTCTGGTTCTATATGCTGCATTACTGGGTAGGAGTAGAAACAGACAGAAAAACAGATGTATCCTACGTGTAGCCAGCCTGAAACGTACTGCAGCAGGACAGTCTAGACCAATATGTTGTACTATCTGTAAGTGAAAGCAAAATTGCTGAAGACATCAGGCCAGATTTAAAAAAAAAAAAATAAAAAAAAAATGGTGTCTTGAAGTTTCCACTTACTGTTTCTTTTCCATATTCTTGCTATCTGAAGTTCACCTGTAATAGCTTTAACAATCGTATTACATCCTTGTTTTCTGTACATACAACACATAGGTTTTTTGAATGAAATGCACCCAACATACCCTTATCTGAAAGTTCCATTTTGTGTCAAAGGAGTAAAACTAGCAGAGCAAAGCATATACATCCGTAATCACCCTTGGGAATCTTGCTCCAGGGAAAAGTGTGTTTTGATATTTTAAATTGTTATCTTATTAACAGTTTTATTTCAATGCAAGTTTACAGTGTGTATTCCTCTTTACATTCCACTTGCTGGCATGGAACCTTTCACTTGAAAAATATTTCATAATCAACACACTTCCTTTCAATATTCCCACGTGAAATCAAATATCTGTACAATGTCTCTCTTAAATGAGAGAAAATATGTAAAAAGGTAAATAAAAGACAAAGAAATTGAAACAGCTTGAAAAGATTGGTGATGCTAAGAATTCAGGGGCTGGAGCTCTTTATTTCAAGCAATTTAACCAATGAAGCATTTTATTTTGACAGAGAACTGCTCACAACTACACATGAGTTTAAAGAAATGATCTTTAAATTTGAAATTCAAATGAAAGGTGTTACCAGATTATTTGTGCTATGTACAGCTATATACAGCTTATTAGCTGTAATCATAGACAAAGGATAAAGGATGCATTGTCCTTGCTTGTGAATATTCATGCATGTGTGGCATTAAACAGGTTTTCTAAAACCTTCTTCTCTCTTGCCTTTTTCATGATAAAAATATTGTGACTGCAGACAGTTTGGGGTGCATTTTTGTTTCAGCACTTGTTTGAGGGAAATTACCTGGTTATTTGAGTACCGCGGTGTCTGGCTGGTGCCTAAAACTGAAGTCAAAATGAGAGTGACTGCATATGCACTTTACCAAGCAGGAGAGGATGGGTAGCTGAATCCATTCTAACAGTTGTGATAATTGATATTTTTATCTGTTTGAATCATAGAATACCATAATATATTCTACTTTTTGGCTACTAAAGGGCATACAGCACAAAGACAATGAAGTTGGCAATGGACTTAGAAGCATTGAATGCAAGCTGTCGCATGGAAAAGCTAAACATTGTATTATTTTGAATTGTTAAATACCAGCAAAAAGTAACCACATGGAAAATTAATATATTTTGTTATATTACTGTTTGGGGTTTCTTTACTTCTTGCAGGTGAGACAAAAGAAAAGCCAAAACAAGCCCAGAATGGGGAAAAAAGTGAGTTTGGTTGTTCATTTACTATAGCAACCAGAAGTATCTGCAGCTTCAAATTTATGAGAAAATGTTTTGCTTGGAATTAAACTGATAACTGCTTAAAGACAGGCCATTTATTTAGCATTGAGCACTGATGGGAATGAACCAGCTGGAGTGCAGAACGCTGATATTTTTGTGCTGATTTAATTGATCAGAGTAAGCAGCAGATTATCTGAAGAAAGAAACAGGTACACTACAAAGTGTAAAAAAGTGTATACGGTTGGGGCTCAGTAACCAGCATCATTTAGATTTCAGCCCATAGCAACTTCCACCAAGGCTGTAAGGCCTTTCCAAACACTTAAGGTGAAAATATACTTCCTAAAAGGCTTTGTTCATCAAAGCAATGTCTTCAAAGGCCTCACAGGCACATCGGTAAAAGGATGTCTGATTTCCTTTGAAGTGCCCACAAGTCTCTCTCTGGTGGCCATTGAAAAACATAGCCATTTGAAATTAAAAGTACTTGAGTAATAGTTAAAGAATAATGGCTAAAAAGTTCCTAATGTATTTTTCCTTTACAAATTGGAGTTTTGAGTTTTGATGGTTTTGCTTTCTTTTGGTTTGGGGTGGGTTTTTTTGGTTTTWAAATCATGTCAGACTACCATTTTTTTATATCTTTTTGGAATAACTAAAAACACAGTAAAAAGAAATTATTGTTTTCCTTCTTGTACTCACCCAGCTGCTATACTTGTAAAAGTATGTCTTTGTGAGGACAGAAGGACAGGAGCCGTGATTAGTTCCTCTTGCTCATTCAGCATGTCAAGAAGTTGTAGCACCTTATACCATACAGCAAAATGAAAAACAGGAAACCCTTTGCTGTCATAAATAGGAGCACTTTACATCAACTGAATGCTTGTAAAGTCTCCTCGCCAGAATAAGAGTAACAGCAGGTCATATGAAATTGGAGTTTTTTCTCCTGGCTTGTTAAAGACATGGATACAAATTGGAATTTCAGAAAAGTAATACTACGAACAGCAGCAGCTAGGTGCTGGAATGGACACCATAAATATAACAGTATTCTCAGTTAATAATGAGCTTGCACTTCAGCATTTTGTTGGATCAAAGACCTCATGAATGACTGGTTTCTGGATAGTGATTAGTAAAAGACTAGTCAGTCAGTCTTGCAAATCATAGATTTTGTCCACATAAAAGTAAAATAGGGACAAGAGGAAAAAGTAGATTATTCTGAGAGCCTTGAAAATTTTGTAGTTGGTGCACAGAGAAAGTGGGAAGGGCCATTATTAAGTCAATAAGCTGTTCCAGGATAGCTGTGTTTACTTTCACCTAGCTTTCTTGGGACCAAGATACTGAGAAATGCGATAAACTGCAATAAACTGAGGAAAAAGTGTGATTTGTAGTAAACTGATTAAGTGAATCTTAAAGGTTTTCGTATGGTAAAAAACTTTATTCAGGAAGCACAGAAAAGAGCAATAGAATGTGAGTTTATTACTATGCATGACTGTGTAAGCCTTAACTAGGTTAGAAAGAGATTAATTAAAAATTAATTCAAAGAATGATACTTCTGACATTTTTCTGCACTAATATTAATTATTACTGTGCCTTTGGAACTGTGTATACAGTATGATAATCCTCAAAATTTAAGTTTTTAAGTAGGCTTTGCTTCACCTCTGATCCCTGTCAAACCCAAAATTTAGTATTCTGCAAGGATAATTTATAAAACTAAAAGTGCAAATGACTGCAGGAAAGAAGATAAAAATATTAGTCTAGAATATTAAATGATATTTCTGGACAATTTTGAAAAGCCAAAATAATGTGGGAATTATAAAAATTAAATGTCACTTTGACTCCCTGGTGATTATTGTAATATTGCAGGAAAAAGCCTGAGAGTTTTGTTCTCAAAAAAACCCAAAAAACCCAACCAAAACAAACAAAAACAACCCCCAAACCAAAACCAAACAAAAATCCTTAAAACCAGTCTAATAATGTGGAAAATTAAGATGGTAAAGAAATAGTACAAATCTTGTACAGGTGACTAGGTTTCTTCATGAACTGTTGCCCTAGTCTGAATTAACCCTGTCTCTGGAGTCATATAACCTTCTTGCACAATGACTGACAGTTGTTTTGAAATAACTCAAGATTTGTGATGACTGTACGGTTCACAGTGTGATTTTTTTTTTCCCGTCATGCAAGACAGTGACTTATACTGTCTGTCATGTGCTGTCTGTGTTTATTCTCCACATACTAATACCATTATCTTTGCTATTTTCACACAGCTTGCAGCATAAAGAAACTGCCACAGAACTACTGTTGATGTTTTCAGGGTTATTGGCTTCAAGTCATCTATACCTTTGCCTACATTACCTTTTTATACCCACTACCCTATTTGACTCTACTTGAACATTAGAAAATATTAGCTATGAATCTCAAACTCCAAAGCCTTATATGCTTGTTCATCTTTACTCCGAAAAAATATTACCATAAGGGTTATTCAGTATTGTGGACAGAATTGCTAATTTATAATTTAAAAGCATGTTAAATTGAACTGAAAATTTACAATGGAAAGCTCAATAAATTGTACATCTTTGTGAAGGGCAACTATGTAGAAGAGTCAAATAGCCTCTAAAAGTAATTTTTAAATATATGTGAACAGGAAGTTGAATGGTATGTGGATGACTTCTGTGAATTATCATCAGTGCATTTGCTACTTTGAAAACAAAAGACTGTTCATACTCGATGCAACTGATGGCCAAATTCAAATTGAGCCACTGGTACACATCTAGCTATGTGTGCCCAAATGAGACCGATATAAAAACTAAACAATTCCCAGAATGCAGTTTGAGATGAATGAATGGCTTCAGTCACTCATCTCATTGAGTCAAGTGATGCAAGATTAGATTTCTGTTCAGATCTTGTTACATAGTTTTTGATCAACGGGAAATCTTTTCTTTAAACCACAAGATATGTTAAATATTGGAAATAAATTCACACATTCATGCAACTACTCTAATAAGCTAAGAATAAAATAGCAAAAATTGAGGTCTTTGAATCACAGTGAAAGTAAAGAGACCTTGCGGAGTAATTAGGCCCATTTTACTAAAGTATATCAAAATAACAGATGTGAATCACTGTTACGTATTGTCTGATATTTAGTTTTCCAAGCACAGATGAAAGGATTAAACTTATTATGGATATATACAGACAGCTATATACATATATGTATCTCCTACCTACATCATGGAATCATAGAATGGCTTGGGTTGGAAGAAACCTTAGAGATCATCTAGTTCCAACCCCCTGCTCTGGGCAGGGACACTTTATGCTAGACCAGGTTGCTCAAAACCCCATCCAACCTGGCCTTGAACACTCTCAGGGATGGAGCATCCACAGCTTCTCTGGACAGCCTGTTCTTGTGTCTCACCACCCTCAAAGTGATGAATTTCTTCCTCATATCTAATCTAAATCTACACTTTTTCCGTTTGAAGCCATTCGCCCTTGTCCTGTCACTACCTGTACTTGTAAACAGTCCTTCTCCCTCTTTCTTGTGGGCTTCCTTCAGATATTGGAAGACCACAATTAGGTCACCCTAAAACCTTTTCTTTCCCAGGCTGAACAATCCCAATTCCCTCAGACTTTCCTTGTCGGTGAGGTGACGCATCCTTATTGTGAATAAGCCATTTGTCAAGTTCTTAAATCATTATGGCTATTTTCCATCTGTTTATATACTTAAAGGCCAATGATGCCTTTCCAACAAAACTTGCATGACTAATTCATAAATACCAAACAAGTAATCTTTTTTAGGGATTTTTTTTAAATCACAGTAGCAGAAGTTTATCCAGATTAGCATGTTCTCCCCAACTCAAACTGGAAACAATTATTTGGGACAAATACATCTGGACTGCAGGAATATACTGTGTAAAGTCCAAGTATGTTTTATAAACATATTACCCAACAATATCATCTATTATTGACACATTTTGACTTTGAAATGAACAATCATGCATTTTGAACACAAAAGCATGTCTTTTTTGTGACTAGGAAACTTCTGAAAAAAAATCATAATTAAATTGAGATGATGAATGCACACTGATTGCCAGAGATGGATCCTACCCATTTTGTTTAGAAATCACTTATTTTTCTTTTCCAATCTGTTACTATGAATCCAGTTCCTTACATAATCCATTTCTTCTTTCTGGAAGTAGGTAACAGTGCTATTGTTAGTGCGCCCTACAAAGCAGCATTATTTTTAAAACAGGAGACCGGAATGAAATGCAATGGTAACTACCAGCCCACAATGGGTATTTTAGTACTATGACTGGCTATGTAAAAATCTAAGATTGATTAGAGTCTTTCATTCCAGACTATTACAGTGCTTTATAAATACAGCACAGCTTTCCCAGTGCTACACTACTGAAGCACAGTTGCCCCAGAGTGGAGTGTAACAGCTATTTTGCTCCCACTTGATGGCTGTTGATTATCATGACATGACTCCTTCTCTAGAGTTATTCTTCTGGAAAGTATATGAGAGAGAAATTCACACACCAGGAACAGGCAGAGACCATCTGCTGTGACTAATTTCACATTTATTCCAGGCAGTAGTTTTACCAAAATCCCCAAATGAAAACCCAGTTACTATATTATAAGTTGAGCCACCAGATGTAAAATGAAATAGCATGTTCAGGATTTTTCCGTATTATCCATAAATACAGATGTCCACCAAGATTATAAACATTTTTGAATGCCTTTCCAAATTCCAGCAGGGGTCCTTTGAAACATTTAGGTTTTGTAGTCACCTAAAACCAGGTCATGTTTCCTGGACAAGTGTACTTAAGCTTAGAAAACTGATTGGAGTAGTGTCCTAACATAGACAAAGTGAAATAGAACATGTGAACTGTGGTCAGAAGTGTTGATTTTTCTATTTTTAGGTACCTAACTGAAGAACATGTGATATATTAATAAAATAATTGCTTTCAGTTTCTGCTGTGGTCAATGAAAAGAAATAGATGCCAGACTGCACAGCACTCTCCATTGAATAAAATAGGTTTACATGGGTCTGCCTATCTGGAGGAAGACCTTGTGACCCTCTAGATGAAATCTTGCTCTTTGAAAGAGATTTGAACTTCTTCCATTAGCTTGTCTAGACTCAGAATTTTATGTTTGTTTGGTTTATTTCTATAAAAACAGATAGGGAATAGTTCTTGGGTATACTTAATACTTAACTATTCCTCTCAGAAATGCACTTTTGCTGCTGTATGTTGCACAAAGTCTTAGTTTCCTTCTTCCTCATGCTAGTTTACCCATCCCTACCAACTGTTAAGTTGAAAGAAAAATTTTAAAAATTTCTATGTACATCTCATTAGTTTAAGTTTCACTGCTTTGAGGCAGTACATGCTTTTGTATATGTAGGTAAGAAAACGTATTTTGAAGACATGATCTGATTCTTACACGGCAAATTGAAAATTGATCTGTTATCCAACAGAT
This sequence comes from Amblyornis subalaris, assembly GCA_018881555.1. Lineage (NCBI taxonomy): Eukaryota > Metazoa > Chordata > Aves > Passeriformes > Ptilonorhynchidae > Amblyornis > Amblyornis subalaris. The sequence goes on along the minus strand of JACAXG010000062.1, from coordinate 2,661,779 downwards.
TGTACATGAAATAAGCCAGATAGAGCCAAACCATAAACCATTTCAAATGCAGCAACTCAGCAGTTCAGATAACACAGGACCAAATCAATAGGAACAAGACAAAAATGTAAGGCAGGTTGTAAGGTTCAGCAAAAAAATGGATTAGAGAATGATCATGTCAAGAAGAGGATGAAAAAAGGAACAATTTATGATACTTTTTGCAACTACAGGCCTCCAGTTTACTTAAAATTCAGCAATAAGAAAAAATCAGTTAATAAAACTAATGCTTTTCCCTTAAGCTAATTGTGACAACCTTTTCTAAGCTACATCTAAACGTCAGGCTTTGAATTTCATTGCCTTCATGTCAGTCCCAAATCCACAAAATTCACTCAGCAGCTGGAAGACCACAGGAAACGGAAAACTCTATATGGAGAGTAGATTGGGATCTAGTATGTTTGCATTCACATCTCTCAAGCTAGACTTTAAATCATTCAACCATGCAGTATACAGGTCTTAAAGATAAGAAGATAGCAGCACGTCACACAATATTTTGGCTTCCTGCCCTTCTACATCCAATTTTTTATGTAGTCCTATAGTTAGAGTTGAGCCTGGAAGGCACAACAAGATTGATTACTGCTTGATAAATCAGCAGAACGTTTTAGGTACAATTTCCAAGTTAAGATACTTCTGGGAAAGGACTTTTCCACTTTTTCAGTTATTGGAGAAGGGTGAGGCTTAGGGTCACCAGCACAAACAGAAAACACTAAATGATCTTCATACCTGCAGCCAGTACCTAGGATGCCAGAGGAAAGGAATCTTGAAGTTTGTATATATTTTGTGCATTCAGTTTCCCTTGCTGACTGGAGGAAACAAATCTGACTCATATACTAACTTTTTAATTTTTAATCTTAGAGTGACCTTTGGATTTTTTTCCACAGCATAACTACTTAAAAGAATTTTATGAGAAACTTTTTCCAAGAAAAAACTAGCAGTATTGGCTGATCAAAAAGTTACTCAATTTAAATGTTTAGAATGTGACAGTGAAAAGTAATGGAATTAAACATTATTGTCTTTTATGAATTAAAATTATATTAATTACTTATTACAGTATCCAAAATGTCTAAATCAATTATTATTAATAATGTCTTAAAATTATTATTACTAATATTAAAAATGACAACCAACCTCAGGAAAGTCCTTATTTGACATATATTGAAAAAAACCTACTAGTGCAGTGAAGCAAAAAATTTTCAAGAGGTTACTATCCTGATGATCTGAACATGATATTTTTACAGCTGTGAGAACATCATCTTTTTTCTGCATAGGTCTTGACTAATCACACTTTCAAACTTGTGTAGCTTGTTTCAGTTTTAATGGGAGAATTAATAGATTTTAGTATTCATGGCAGTGTCTGCCTTTTCTGACAGAGGACTGGGAGATGGTTTCTAGACAGAGTAAGATGGGTCTTCCTGATAGCAGCAGTTCTCCTGAAACCAAGACAAATAATTTAAAATGAGCAAACTTACTTAAGAGGTGATACATATGTTGACTTTAGAGCTTGAGAGGTGCAGAAGGAGGAAGTTTACATCAAGCTTTATATGATATCTGGTAGTGAAACTCTTTTATACATGTGAAAAGTGTATGGGTCCTAAAATGATTTTTTTAGCATTAACCCTCAAAGTCTGTTGATAGAATAATGGGGTCTATGGACCCCATAAGCATGAGAAAGAAGATATAGTTGACAGAGGAGGTAAAACTTGTAAGCGAAAGCAAATTACAGCTCCCAAGGACACATTAAATCAAGGTCATTAGATCTAAGAATATTTCTTAGTCATCCATTAATTTTCACATTATCCTTCTTCACTATAATAAGAAAGTACTGAGCTGACTAATTGCGCATGCAAGGTGAACAATGGTATTAAGAGATATTCCAAACACTTTCTGGAGGCATAGTTTAAAGAAGGAAAATTTCCAGAGGAAATACTTAGAAGAAATTGATCTTAATCTGAGTTCAACTATGTTGCAAAGATTGCAGTTTTCAATTTGCAATGGATGTGGAAAATATGGAGATAAACCACATATCATTCTTAATAATTCTAATATGTATCTAACACTACTAATAAATGCCATATTACTGGCAAGGGGGGGATGTGGGGGTGTGTGTGACAAAATTCTTCTTGCAGATCAAGTTTCCTTTTACTACTACAAGCAGGAAAACCTGAAAGAAGTAAGTAAGAAACTACAAGAAAAAAACCACAGCCGATCATTTAATATATGACTGATCAAAGCAACATCAGAATATCACTTTAATGAAATACTTTGTCCTACATTAAACTAGTCAGATCTTCAAGAAAATGACTCATTGGAATCTAGTCCACAATCTCACTTCCCTAATGCTTAGAAACTTTCCAACACAGAGAAACTTTCTGTTCCTGGTCAGCAGATATCTATTTTATTCAAATGCTTTTTTTCTCTCCTGTGTGATTCTTCCCTTCTTCTAGTTGTATCTTTAGGACTTTGGTTTGTTTAGTGCAGATAAACTTTGTAAGCCTTCTCTCAATGAGTTTTCATTATGTGGATTATCTGCCCATTTTATTTCACAACTCATTCCATTTGAGTACATTTTTTTTTAATACAGGTGATCAGGATGGTAAAAGGTATTGTAGGCAAAATTCTCTAAACAGTGTTTTGTCTAATAGCACACAGCTCCCCACATGAAACACCTAAAATCACACCCACTTTTTCATAAGTCCACCATAATGTCAGTTTTTAATAGCACAGGAAACTGCTACTATGTCAGACTTTTTTATTTCTAAGTCATTGTCAATTGATAAATTTCCAGTTAATGGTGAAAAATATTATTAGTCCCTCTTCATAAGGCTTCATGTTTCAGTTAAATTCCAAACAATTTCTATTACTGTAGTCCTCAAGATCATCATATACTTTCTATGTGATATGCAAATTGTCCTCCATATTTACCTGCCTCTTAATTTTGTATGATAAACATTTTTGTCAAGATTTTCTTTTTCTACCAAATTCATTAATGTAAACATTAAAGATCTGCTGGATTAGTCCTTGAGGAACTCTACTACTAATCTTCCTCTAGTTTCATAGTTTCCTTTTTTATTATTATTTTTAGCAATTTTTCTTTGTTGGCACTTTTACTAAGTCTTATGTGCTCCACCCTAACAAATAATTTCTCATGGAGAATCAGATCACTTGTTCTTTTGAAATCCCAACAAATCATATAACAAAAATAAAATAATTACAGAAATACTTGACAAATAAAGCTGTAAGATTAGTCTAGCATGTTTATCGGAGGTAGTCTGCTAAATATTGTTCAATGGTGTAATATCACTGCAGTAGACAAAGGGAAATATTGATGCCAAATTTTCAGGTTGCATGATTTCAGAGTTTCTGGTTACCTATCATCTAGCTAGAGTATGTTAAATACCTGAAGTTTTAATTTCACTTTGGTTTGAGCAGTCTAACAACTTCTGTCCTGTGTTTATCCCCAACCTCCTTTCCTAAAACAGAGACAACAGATTTGCCCAGTATTAGTCATGTTTAGATTATCTTTATTCATGGTCACATATTCAATACCATTTTGTCTTCTTTCTTTTTTCTTTTTACTTTTATGAGTGAATAAAAATTTTCTCAAATGGTCTACCATGGATTTACATTTCTGATCTCTTTCCGTGCTTTCCAGTATATATACATGGGTCCTTTTTCAATGGCCAGTTCTTTAAAACACTCTTTACTGCTTACACCTTTTGCAAGTATTTTTTTTATGTCTGAAGGGATTTATAGGCTCTTCTTTCTGCATCCTTTTATGCATGTTCTCCCCTTACTGGTATACATGTATCTTTCACACACAAATGTCAGAAAATAAGTCTCCACCTGGGCTTTTAAGTCCAGCTGACTTGAGTAACCAGGTCCCATAATAGTTCTAAGTTTGAAACATAAACTTTTCGTTTCAGAATGAGTTTTTGCTTATATTTCTATGTTAAACCATAATAGTTTGATACAAATTTATATAACCATACCTTATATAATCCTTAAAATTTACCAAACATAACATGGAAAATAGCATTGCATCTTTCAGGCATCAGAGGTATGTGAGGCACTTCTTTGTCCATCATGGATTTTTTCAAAGTACATGCATTAAATTAATATATATAGTTATTTTACTATATATTATTGTTACTGCTAAATTCAGAATCTTTTTATGGACAATGAGGAAACAGAAATTATTGTTAGTATTATTGAAATTTTAACAGTCTGATTGAAGAATTTTTATTATAGAAAAAAGAATGAATGTCTATATGCAGAACAGTTTCAATAATAAAAAAGAATAACAATAATAACAATATGATGACAATTGTTATGCACACTCAGTTTCTACCCCTTATTCTGATGTTACGTGCGCCCTTCCCCTGCTTGCCTGGGTTCCATAGTCACAAGGTTTTAAGACTAAAACCATGGTGCTACCATATATAAGTAAGAAAATAAAAAGAAAGCAACAGCCAAGGTCCCCCACCAACTAGAGAAATAGCTGCCAAAAGTTAAACCAGGTAAAGTGAATCTGTAAACAGGTCAGAAGCAGTTCAGAGGGAGCAAACTTGGCAAACCTCAGCGCCGAGTCCTTGCAACCCATTATTTAAACTGTGGCCCATTACTAGCCATGGCAATACTGCACTACAGAGCTACAAGATTTATTATGTTTATGATAACAACTATAACTAACTAGAGCGTAAAAATTATAACTGGGACTCCTCACTTCTCAGTTTAAGTATTTAAGCCTATGGAATGAATCCAGATGAATCCAGGTCTTTGAGACAGTCTGCATTTCTCAGAGCTGGTAATATACCTTCTGTTTGACCCTCCTTCTCCGTCTCCCCTCAACTGACAGCCCTAGGTGTGTTGTGTGAACAAATGAGTAAAAATTTAGATAAATATTGCCAGACTATGATAATGTGGCATCCTGAATACCCAGAATAAAATCTATTTGTGGTACAAATCTGTAGTCTTAGATTCCATGTGGTGCTTTGATTTTAATTTTCTTCTACAGGGCTCGAAAGAGAAAAGACATTTTGGAACTCTTCTTCCAATTTGGGATCTTAAGTTAGTGTATTTTATTAAAGGTTACTTTGTTGCATGTAAGTTAATTTAATCAATGACTCATCTCTAAACATACCGACTTAAACACTTTTGATAGAGTTATGAACTATTTAAATAGCATCATCTAAATTTCATTAAAATTTTAGCCCTCATTAATTTCTAATTTGTGTGTTTCAGAAGTTTTTTCACAGTGCTGACATTTTAGAATTGTACTTACTTGTACATGCTTCCTATAAAGGCACAAAATACAAAGCCAAATATACCCATGTTCTCATGTGCAATATAGAATTGGTTGAAAAAGACTAAAAAGGTTTCTTACTTCCATTTAGACTGATTTCTCTTTGGTTGAGATAATTTTTAGGGAAACATATCTGAAATTTTTAATATTTGTTTTCAATCTTTATTTTGCACAAAAACACCCTCAATATTCAAACATTTGGACATAATAAACATTACAGGAAAGCACAGACAGTTTTGTAGAATGAGCCAAATATTAAATATTAAAATGAGTTTTCCTGAAAATTGGAGTGTAAGTGTGAACAAATGTTTTAGCATTTCTACATCTGCCAGTCTCTTAAATTGTCTGGTCCTTTAGGAGTTGAACAAATCTTTAACAGATAGAGAGTACTGGGGGAAAGAAATGTGTGAGCAGACAACTTGGAATGGATACGAAGCAGTTTCTATGTGATTTTTTAAAGTAAATCTTTTATACATACGGCTGGTGGCTGATAAGTAAGGAACAGTTGCATATTTCTTGGTGTTCTTCTCATAGTCTTGTTTGCTTTTCCAGTTTTAGATTTAGCAGCTCTTTATTTCTTATCTATGTAATGCTTGATTTTTATGTTTTGTTTTTCAGAATTTGTGTTATACAGTAATGTTTTAACAGTTACATTAAAACCTTATTTATGGGCAAAGAAGCACACCTTATATACAATTAAACCAAATAATTTATTAATATAACTGAAATGTTAATATCTAATCATTATTAGTTCCGATCAAAATTGTTGCAGAAAAAGAATAGCAATGCAGTTTAAATTGTTTTACACACGTGTAGTTGCTAGCCCTTTTCCCAGTGTTGTACTCAACATTTCTAGGCTGCCCTGACTCTAAGGTTTCTATCCTCATGGCCTGTGGCTGCGGTGGCATGGTTGTCAACCCCTGGCATACCTCACTGGGAGGAATGTGATGATGATGTTGGTTGTTCCTCACTCTATAATCCACTTGGTGTCATTTTCCCTTGCTTGCTAGCACCCTCTTACACCTTTGCGCCATCTTCATTGGTCTGTAACATCCAGGCAACAGCCTAATTTGCTGTAAATATTATCTTTTACTTGTGAGATATTATTTCTTTACTTTCTATGCTACCCCTAAAGTACTTTTGTCCAGCTGCAGGTCAGCATTTCCTTGACAGACAGAAGGTGAGCTGTTTATAGCTGTTTATGGGGTCTGCAGTGCAAACTGGGACCCCTCACCATGCATACATCTCTGTACCGCATCCTATGTCTCTGCTTCTCAAGTCCTCTGCTATCCTACCAGGCCTGTTTTTCTCTACATTGTCATTGCAATGAGAATCATAAAGACTCATTCTGCCTAAAATAACTGCTAGGTCCTGTTAGTATAGAAAGCATTGTACCATGCACAGGTAAACCAAAGTAAAACAAATTAGCCACAGACACCTGTCCAATTAGAGAAAGTACTGTCACAGATAAGCTAAATTACAGATTAAGAAAATTTCAGACAGAGCAAGCCTGACACACCTCAGTCTTGAGGCCTGCCCCGTTTAGTACAGCACTTAGGGCCTGCTACTAGCAAGGGAAATACAGCATTTGAGGCTGCACGGTCACATCGCATTTCAGTAAGGTATTCATTGATGGTACTTAGCATCTTTTTTTAACACCCTCATAAAGTTGAACCTGTGTACGGACATTTTCCCACTCCATTTGATTATGAAACAATTTTAATCAACATAAAATCATATTAGACGCAAATCCTAGGATGCTGGCACAAGCCAGCTGAAGTATTAAAAAATAATTCTAATCACATTGACAGATGGCAGCACTTTCCATGCACCTTAGTGAATGGAAGAGAAAGAATGAATTTGACACCCAGACCTATTATCTGCCTATTTAGCATATTACCTTTAAATTTTTTCACTGCATTTCCTCAATCTAATCAATAGGTGGTCACCAAAATGTATCTGGTACAACATACATCTGCAAAGTTCCCATCAGACTCGGGAGGGGACCTGGCTCACCAGAGATATGACTATCCCTGGTCTGTAAATGTGCTTCTTGGCTTTTCAGATGTACTCCCTCTCCAAATTGTTCCTTTTCATGAATGAAGATGGTACTCTGCACTTTTTGCAGATGGGCTGGGACATATCTGGGTCCACTGGTGGATAGACAGCTCTCACATATTAAGAGCTATTCCTATCTCACCTTCCTAAGTAAAAATTCTTGTTTGAGAGTCCCATTGAAGATCTTTTTTTAAAAAAGCATTTGAATACCATTAATTATAGGCTAAAAAATTTTGTCTCCACCATACGAGTTCACAGAACTAAATACAGCATAAAAACTCATGTAATCAAAACAACATTTGGATGTCAGTAGTAGAAACAAAAATGTGAGCAATAAAGTACGTGGATTGTCATCTCTCAAGTGCCAAATATTCCCTCTCTTCCTCTGTCTGTCTTTTGTTTATCATCTGTTTGGTGTTTCAGGTTCAGTTTGGTTTTTTGGAATACTGCCCATTGTTCAAGGCTCCATATGAGGACTTCACAAAATATTATGGGAGTTAGGAGCATCTGGCTGATTTGGCTGAAACTCCCTAACAAGCTTAGTTACTGTGGGACCTAAAATAAAATGAGAAGCTGAAGCAAAAGATTATGTTAATGAGAAAACTTCTTGGCTTTTGTATCAGCAAAACAGAAATACAGCCAATTTCATACCTTTGAAAATACACCAAGTAAAATGCTAAAATGTCTCAGTAAATAAGAAACAGTTACTATATACATCGTGAAAGTCACTGAGAACTACCAACCAAAATACAAATTTTTTAAACCTAATAATTTTCTTGAAAAGCTATCGTTGGTTAGCCCTTTCATTGTATAAAATATAAAATTTTCTATCTAAAAAGTATTTTTAACCTCAGTTTCAGGTTTTCAGTTTCTGAAGTTTTAGGCAAGAATGCTATACCCTGCCAGGGTATCGGTAGGTGTTTCAACCCCAAAGCAGACTTTTTGCTGCACTGTGGTGAGCTCTGTGTCTATTTGCACATCAACATTATCAGCKGGACTGGAGGAGGGCAGGTATCAGAAATTTTCTTCTGCTTTAACACTCTAAGCAAATTGTGTCCCTGCTGAGGGGGCTCCTTCCTTTTTTCTGTCCTTTCAGCTGTGTTCTGTGTGTCTACAGTAAGCCAGGTTATCTTTGAGATATGCAAATATGGAATCAATCACTGACAGAAACCTGAGAGACACAGTCGGTCCTGTTTCTTAGTGGACAGACAAATGAAATTCATATCAGTCATTGTTGTGAAGATAATGTCCAGCTTACAAATCAAAAGGAGTTACAGTCCTTAGGAAAGAGATTAATTAAAATTTTTCTGCTAACTTTCTGGAAACAAACTTAATTGTGATAAGAAATTCTGGTAATTTTAATGACAAGCTAGTTGGGAATTTTTGGTGATTTTCACGGAATATCTACAATATTTTTTGCCCATGTGTATGACTATGTGCTTTGACTGTTCAGTCGTAAAAAATAACTTTGAATCCCCGAGTGGGTTTAGTCATTATTTTCGTCTCTCTGAAATATGTCACTAATAGAGAAGAATGAGGATAGGTAAAACAAAAGACAAAAATATATCAGTGTCACTTGAAATCGTATTTGAATACACATTAGTCCTGTAACCTGTCAGCAGTAAGACAACAGCATAAACCTGTATCTGGCAGGATCAATGATAGCGTAAGTATTCAAACAAGAAAGAAGACTGCTGCATCAAGCATACATCTCCCCATAGATACTGTGTACACCATGATTCATACCTTAAACTATGAATTTTAATGTATGTCTTCAATAAGCTTTATTATAATTAATGGCGCTTTTAATACTGATCTTATCTGATGTTCTCTGAACTCTTGAGCTCAGCAACTCTCTGTAATCACACATTTCACTCTTCAGTAAATGCTGTGATGTGTTTCATTTATTCGACGAAATTGTGAAAAGAAAAATTGAAATTGCCTTTAGTTGACTCATGGAGCACTCTTAAGGTATGTGAATCGCGAAGCTCCACCTAGAATAGCCTCTAGGACACAGCAGGACAAGGGACATRAGCATGGTTACCAAAGACAAGAGAGACAGAGCTTTCTTCAGGAAATGTAAGAACTAATACTCCTGAGCTAACTAGTCTGTATTCTATTACAGTATTTTTTTATGGCGTTTAAAACCCTTTTCATGCATTCTTATGCATGTCTCTTTTCTAGAGGAAAAAAAAGTCAGAGTTGCTGTAGCCACTTAAATTTTTTTTCATGGCCTTGTCACCCTTCTCAGAAACATTTATTTCATGCTGACATATTTCTGATGGATACTCAGTGCACAATTGCAATGCAAATGAGGCAGCGCTGTTGGTTTCTGATAGCACAGTAATACTTCACTCTGAACATGACTTACTTTGCCTTTTTCCTACCAGTTGCACATTGAGCAGAAGTGAGATTTTTGCATTTTTCCAGAACGTCTCCAAAAAGTGACAGGTAATATAATTTTCTAAAGCATACAACCCCTTTATTTTTTTCCCCCTGCAGTGAGAAATACTTGGAATCCATTGATACTAAACCTCATTGTTATCCTGTTACCTTTGCACAAATCCTATGTAGATATCTAAAATTCCCCAGTTTTCTCTGGTTCCAGATGAATCCAAGCCAGATTCATTGCTCTGCAAGTGTCTCTGTTTCTCTAAACACTTCCCTTTTAAGATATTTAATAAATACACAAAACAAAAATAACAGGTCCCTTATCAAAGAACTTACTGATATACTTCCGCTAACATTTTGCCCTGACGGAAATCAAACATTAACCCCTCTTTTTTGTTTTCTACCTCCTAGGCAAGTTTGATTCTTGTTTTATTACATCTTAAAGGATTCAGGGAGGATTCAGGGAGGCTGCAGTAGGTTAGAAGCCTACAAAACTATCAGCTTGTTCTCCATTATTTTGGACTTTTTAGAGCAACAGATTTGTAAGGTGTTTTTTCCCTACAGAGCTGTAAACGGACTACAATTTACTAACGAAATATGCAAGATATCCAAGCCTCAGAGGGTTCTGGTCTGACTGGCCTCTCAGGGAACAGAGGGACCAACCCCATAATCACCTGCCTTACATGCAAATACAGATAAAGATCACAGATGTAGGTCACACACAAAAGGCAGAACTTAATCACTGTTCTGCCTTGGAAACATAGTTTAACTCTCAGCAGTGACTTTATGGTCACTTAAAACAGTCTTTAAGAAAAAATGTGCAGCACTTTAATTAGTGTTTTCTTCAGCCAGGCTATCACGTCCTTAGATCTATGCTCTTTTCCAGGTTTTCTCAGACTTTGCATGCTTTTCTGAAGGAAGTGACGCTGTAACTAACTAGAACACAACTTGGGCTGTTGCTTACAGCACAAACCTTTGCCATGATCTCTGTAACTAAAAATTGTGGGAGATGGGGATGAATCCAGCCTCTCTTCAACCAGGGGCTCCTGGGGCAGCAGAAGAATGTGAAAGCGCCCTAAAAAAGTAAAGTAACAAATATTAAAATTTGTTTTAAACATGGAACACCTTACTAAGGTGTTGTAAGGTATTTGAGCCCTGAAGTGTGCCCCAGCCAAGCCATCTTTAGCTGTTCTTATCAGAGCCCTCAGGAATTCATCAAGATTACTGAAATGTAAACTGCGCTAAATTGGGAAAGAAAAAGCTGAAGAACTGAATACCAAGACAGCAAGAAGCAGATAAAGGAAGACTGTGCCGCACTGGACTAGAACCAATCATATTTTCTGGAAGATGCATGCAGAGCGCATGGACAAGATAGAGGGACCAATCAAGTAATGCGTGATCGCGTGGACAGTAGTTCTAAAATGTATAAGTAGAGTGTTATGTAAACAATAAAGCGTCTTCTGCGTAATCATATTGATTCATTGTCCAGAAGTCCTGAGCTCCCGCATATTGGTGACCCTGCGACGCGATAACACACTGCGATAATGAAGCAGACCAGCAGACCCTTTGGATCCTGAAGGGGGGTTCTGCAGAGTGAAAAGGCGGGAGGCCCCTGTCTGGTCTGCCGTGGCCGGGCCGCAGCAGGAGAAGTCGGAGGATGGCTCCATCGGAGTCCAGGAGCTGAAGAAAGCTCCTGGGAAAAGAGCTCCGGAAAAAGCACACTGCAGCGGGTACACCCAAAGAGGTGAGTGACTGGGGGCTGGAGGATGGGGAAGGGACTGTCAAAAGAAGAACAGGACACCTTCACGGTTTTCCAGTGTATTCTCTCTGAGAGAGAAATTAAGTATGACCCGGAGGTCTTGAAAAGACTGTTAAGATGGGGTGGGGAGAGAGGAAAAGAAACTAAGGGACTTAGCACGGTATGGAAGTTAATAATAATGGTGCTAAGGCAAATTGAAGCCGAGAAAGCAAACAAAAAACCAAACAAACAAACAAACCAAAAAAACCCGGCGGCGGCTGCAGCGGCTCTGTCTGCGGTCCTGGCAGAGCGCCCAGGAATGGCAGCAGCTTCTTTCCCCCCCTTTCTCCCTTCGCTGCTGCGTTCTCACTGTGTATCACCAAGTCAAAGAGAGCAGTGGGGGAAGGCGAGCCCTGGCACCCGTCCCGCACTCCACTTGGAAGACTCGGACACCTGCACTGTGTGGGGGGGACCGGGGGGCCCGTTCAGRGCTATGCAGCTCCATCCGTGCATAGTTTTTCAAAAGTGCCTTTTTGACACTTTGCTTAACTTGGCTTGTTAACAATTTATTCACAGTACAGACATCACTTTTGTGTCAGAGACAACTGAGAAACCTTTCTGTATGTGTCGTCCTTGAAGTGAAGAGCTAAAGTGACCTGCAAGAGGACCGTATGTTTACATTTCACAGTTAGGAGAACTGCTGTCTCATTTTGAGCTTCTGGAAACACTTTGTTTTAAAATGCGTTCTACTGCATCTCAGGAACATTTTTGGCTTTTGTTAAAAGTAACTGTCTTTTTAGTCAGTAGTTTCTAGCAGGATTGTTTATTAGACAGATTATCTCTGCATACCAATGGAATTACATAATTCCTTGCTTTGAGGCTGCTTAGCAAGGTTCAAAATTCTTCAATGAAATACTTCTATAATGCATGATTTGTACAACTTGTCATGTAGGGTGTATATTGCCCTTCTAAAGATTTTGATCTAAAAGTTTAATTCCGAAACAATTGACTCAGTGAGGTCCATGGTGAATTCAACCACTCATCAATCAAATATTCCTTTCCTCACTCCCTCATTACTGTTATCTCAAAAATTATTTATGACTTTCCACAAGTAAAGACAGGCAAAATTGTGCCAGTTTTAACACTTTGCTTGCCTTTTTACCCCACAGTTTTAATAGAGTGATTTTATTGCAAATATTTTGCCATGAATATATCTCATTAGCTTTAATATCCCAAGGTCAACTCTGTTGTACTAGCAACCATGAAAGACAAGTTTTAAGTACAATTTGCCAATATATACGCTGTTGTCATTTTTCTGAGTGAAGCTACATCCTAAAAAAACCCTAGCAAACTTACGCTTATACCAGAAAGGTACTGACAGACATATAATGTTGTCACTTCTTTTCAGGTACAGCTGCAGATTGGGAGATCCTGCAAAATTGTGCTTATATCAGGAAAATCCTGACTGTGATTGCATATTTTCAATGATGTTTATAATTACCATGAGCTATTCTCACAACTAAATCATGTAAAATCACAAGGTCCTTGCCACACCTTTGTGATCTCTCCAGTAAATCCATCCTGCTGCTAGCTACAAATCAGTTGTTTGCTTGCATATTATTCATTAATGTTTAACTGTTGCATGACAAATTTTTGGTAGCCCTTTTGTAACAATGGAGTCAAGATGAGTTAAATTCTGTTGTATCTAAATCTTTTAAAGGAACACTCTCAACTCTGATTTTAGTTTCTTAAATTTAAGTGATGTTGATTTTAAGTTCTGCTAAGTGTAACTGTTATTACATTTAAGTCATGTCAAGTTTAAGTTCTGGTAATTTGAGATTCTGTTACATTTAAAGTTCTGTTAGTTTAAAGTTCTGTTGAGTTTAATTTCTGACATTTTTAGGTGCTTATAAGTTTCAACTTTAAGTGTGTTCAGTTTAAGTTCTGTTGTTTTATCTTCTGCTGAAATATGCTCATTTAAATTGGAAGATACAATACTGTTGTTATACAGATAAGACTGAACCAATTGAAACAATTATGATGAAGAATTGGTAAGCAACTCTTTAAAAATATAGCATAATAAGTTGTAAAAATATATGAAGATTCGCTTTACTAGATTCTTAAATTCACTGAAAGTTCCGTGAGTATAAATGTTCTGTATTGGTCAATTGAGATAATTATTCATAACAATCTTTGTTATTTTATCTTTCACAAGTAGCAGAGAGGGATGAGTAACAATTCCAAGTTATGGATATTGTTGACTAATAAGTCACTGGAGATGTATTACTGATCCTGAACAGGTTCTTAATATTATAGCATGAATTCACCAATTCTTTGTAAGAAGCATTATCCATAAGATACTATTTGATGTTACACATATGCATTTCTTTGATTGTTTGCAATTCGTGTATGGTACCATTGACTACCTAGCTAAGGATAGATGACAACGCCGGCTGCTTTACAAGACATATGTCATTTAAAAAAAAAAAAAAAACAAACAAAAAAAACCCAACCAAACAAAAAAAACCAAAAAAGCCCAAAAAACCAAAAAACTTTTCCAACTGCTACTAATAGAGGCTTGTTCTTAGGATATGTTAGGGAAACCCTTCCAGTTAAGGCCTTGGCTCTGGCCAAGCCCTGGCCCTACCTGGTCAGGAGGCATGCCAGCAGACCCAAGTGTTTCTGCACTAAAAATGTACTTGAGTCACTTTGGCTTGCTGATTTGGATTTATCACAGCTGGACCCCCTTTCGAGGTACACTTGTGAACCTTGCCCAGGAAGGTTCTCCAGCTCCTCATTGTGGAACAGGGCTCGCCAGCTACTGCAGACTCTGGGTAATGGTACAGCATTTAGGCAATTGAAAGTGTATTGTTTTAAATTACTATTCTTTTGTTGTGTGTTACTGATCACGTCTTACCTTACTACTTCTGCTCGGTGCCTGGTTACTAACCTAGGGGAGAAGGTATGCGTGTGTCTTATTACCGACGAGTCTAAAGTGGTTACCTGATCGACTGGATGAACATCGATCGCCTCTGAGAAAACGAGGCCTCATACAAGGAAAAATGACCTAATCACCATCCAGCCCTCGTAGAAGAGAAGGACATTCGGGTAACATAAAGTCAACATTTCCAACTAATGAACTTCTCCCTGCCTAAACAGCATGACCCCTAAACTCCAGCCATATGAGCTTTAAGACCGTAACCAGGGACTTCCAAGTACAGAAGAAGCAGCTCCCTTTCTGAAAACATTGAACACTATTTTGGCTATCATCAGATATTTTTAGTATTGAGTTTCATCAAAGCGCAAAGGTTTTACACAAACAATTTGGAATATTGCTGCAGAATGCTCAAGGAATTGTCTCAACCTGTCCACAATGTCAGAGTATGATTGGTGGATTGAGTCCTGGGGTTAATCCTCATGGCCTAGGGCCTCTGCAATTATGGCAAACTGATGTGACTATCTATGCCCCTTTTGGTCACTTCAAACGCCTTAATGTAACCATAGATACCTTTTCTGCCATGGTTTTGGCCACTCCTATGACTAGCAAAGGATCTCATTTTGTCATTCGACACTGACGAGGCTGTTTTGCCGTAAAGGGCTTGCCTCAGGAAATCAAAACAGATAACGGGTCAGGTTATATAGCCCAACAAACCCAAGATTTCTTGGCTCTTTGGGGAGTGAGGCATAGCACGGGCATTCCAGGTAACTCTACCGGACAAGCCATAATTGAAAGAACGCATCAGGTACAGAAAGGGCTGCTTGACAAACAAAAAACGGGGGAGGATGGGCTGAGCCCACAGGACAGAGTACTGAATGCAGTTTATGTTATGAATCATCTACTGTTATTAGGTAGTCGCAGTGACCCACCAGCATTAACACATTACTCAGGTTTGCAGCAAGATTCTGAATTGATACAGCACCGACCAAAAGTTTGTTTTAAGAATCCTATATCAGGGTCATGGGAAGGACCTGTGGAGTTATTAATGGGGCAAAGGGGTTATGCTTGTGTCATTACAGATAAAGGACCCCGATGGATACCAGCGAAATAGGTTCGCCCCTGGCTTGAGAAGGACGCTCTGATCTCTAATATTACTGATAAATAAACATTGGGGGKTTTTTTTGTTGTTGTTGTTTTTTCTTTTTTACCTCAGGTGTTGCTGCTGCTCCAATTCTGGTTACGCTTAATAAGTGGAGATACTGGACAGTTAAACCGTCAAATCAGATATTCACTGATGCAGATAGTATTAGACACAGTACGTTGCAAAATAGATCTGCTATAGATTTTGTTATTGGCACATGGGCACGCGTGTAAGAATTGTGAAGGGAGCTTCGTAAATATTATTAGCCATTACTGTATTGCTTTGTGTTATTTCATATATAATGAAATTGGCGATCTGTTTTGTGGAGAACATACTATAAAGGGTTTGGCTGGTTCAAGAAGAAAAACGGGGGAATTGTTGTAAGGTGTTTGAGCCCTGAAGTGTGCCCCAGCCAAACCATCTTTAGTTATTCTTATCAGAGCCCTCAGGAATTCATCAAGGTTACTGAAATGTAAACTGCGCTCAGTTGGGAAAGAAAAAGCTGAGGAGCTGAATACCAAGACAGCAAGAAGCAGATAAAGGAAGACTGTGCCGCACTGGACTAGAACCAATCATATTTTCTGGAAGATGCGTGCAGACCAATCAAGTAATGCGTGATCRCGTGGACAGTAGTTCTAAAATGTGTAAGTAGAGTGTTATGTAAACAATAAAGTGTCTTCTGCATAATCCTATTGATTCATTGTTCAGAAGTCCTGAGCTCCCGCACTAAGGGATTTTACCTTTAGATTAATTCCATGGAATAGTTTCTGTAAGGAGGAATAATATGAGCTTAGTCTAGTCAAAACTTTAACTGATGAAATTTATAGTCATAGCCCTTCCAGCAGAGTGTGGAGAAAGAAAAACTCAGACGTGAGGAGTGCTTTGCATAGTCGTTTCTGCATTCTCCATGCATCAAAATATCAGTGCTCTGATCTTACCAGCAACCAGATGGTGAAATTAGACAGCCTGAAGCAGGATCAGAAGCCATTGAAAAATTCCTGTTGTTACATATCACAATGAAATGAGATGATTTTTTATGTGATGAAACATGTTTCTTTACAGTCAGTTGGAAGGAGACAGTAATTATGCAGACTATATTTACATTGTCATATATTCTACTCCTAATTCTGCATTTGCATCTTGTCCCTTTGCCTCCACCCAAGCATCGACAGTCTCTACATGTTTGGACACGTTTGGATTTTGCATTGGCGCTTATCAGATGTGTTCTTGAATGAGGAAACTCGCATGTAGGGAATAGACTAGTTACACAATTCTACACCTGCACGGATAATATGGAGGCATAGTATAACTTGTATAAATATTGTTAATACAGATATAACTGTTCCAGACCTCATTCTATTTAATCTGTCTGGAGTCTTTCAAAGCTATGTAGCAAACTATGCACTTTCTTCAGTAGTCATGTCATGCTCAGTACTGGTGGATTACTATGAAAGGCTGTGGCTTGTGACCTGTGAAACAGCCTTCTCATTCCCTGGCTAAATCCATATCTGTCATATCAGGTTTTTTAGATGCTCATACATATATAGCCAATGCGAGATGGCTCATGTCCTTTCGGACATTTGCAAAGAACATAAAAATTTTTACTTAGTATTCAGGTAACTTTCTGTGCATTCACTGTACCCGGAACATTCATAAGAGGTGTCCTTTTAACTGTGAACTAGCACAATTCAAATGAAAAAAGCTGCAGGTTGTTCCTTGCAGGCCATGGATCAAAAATGACTGCCCAGACCACACAGTCACTGGTCTGCCTGTCTCCCTGTGAGCTCTAGAGCCACCACTGAGACTTTCTGTTCAGATGCTGTCTACAGCACAAGACTGCTGCACTTGTGGTTCTCTAACAGGCTCAAATAGATACTTGAGTTGCTGAAAGCCGTAAAGGGAAAGTAGAGGAGTCAAATGCCATGTCTTCTAAACATGTAAGTGTTTAAAACTTCTCTAGAACAGTCTCTGCCTGCATACATGGATCAAAAGTGAAAAGAATACACCAGAAACACCTCTTATTCTGTCGTCCCTTTTGACATAAGCATCCACCCCATCCTTAGTAGAATGAAGCTGACAAGCTTCTAAAAATGACAAATATGTGCTTTGTCTGATAAATAACACTTACCTGGCTAGGCATTTCTTGTAGAATGAGGAACTAAAACATTTTGGTCAGTACTATGCACCCTTTTGTCTGACATGAACCAGTTCTTTCCCTCTCCTAGATGTTTTGGTACAGCTCAAGCTCTTGTTTTTCCCTGCCCCACTCCCAGCAACACACCCCTTTCAACATCACCAATATACTTCCTGCCAGCAAAGATATTCAGACTCTATAGGTCATGCCTCACCTTTCCCTCGAGTAGGGAACACGACCTTGGAAGGACAACTTTAGTACTTAAAGAACCAGTGAAAGAGTGAGATTTGCATTTATCAGTTTTTATTGTTATAGGGAAGGAGTTGAAATAACTGGATAATTTGGATTGTTTGTCACTGTCTGGACAAACTTAGAAGGAAGACTCAAAGAGCTTCCTCTGCAAAAGACAGGGTTCAAAACTCCCTTCCCCTCCCTTTAAGAATTTCTTGGAGGAAAGTGAAAAAATAAAATTGTTTATTTAGCAAAACCCAGCTGCGGGGGGGGGTGGGGGTGGGGGGGGTGCATGCAGGCACCAGAGGAAGGGAAAAGAAATAAAAATAAGAATGAATAATGTTAGATAATAAACCTCTCGCAATGAGGATAACCTGGATGAATCAAAGTCCTGAGTCCTTGGCAGGTGTGGTCTTCTGCTCTGTCTCTAGCTAGCTGCTTGAGTACAGAGTAGGCCCTGTCCAGGCCCGGGGGGTGTAGGCCCCGGAGAGATGGTATGTAGAACAGAGCCCAGCTGTCTGTTGTACAGTTCCAAAGGAAGAAGAAAAAGAAAATACAGTCCCAGAAAAAAAACTGTCTTCTTCCCTTGCCTCAGGCAGAGGAGGGAAAAAGCTAAAAGCAAGTTTTAACTCCGTCTGAATATCCCTCAGCTGAGTAAAAACCGGGCGAAAATTTGCAAGAGAAAAAAAAAGGTAAAGGTAGAAAAATGTCCCTTCACCTTCAACTATAGAAGGCGACTGCCGAGATATTCTCTCCGCATCCAACTGCCGAAAAGCTGCCAGAGAGAGTCCTCTCTTCTGAAGCAGAGTTTCTCCTATAACCACAACACAGCTAGCTGATAAAGGTGAAAGAATGTAAATATCCTTCAAAGAAAACCAAAACATAGTTCCTGGCTTCTCGAGCCAGCTTAAAGACACAAAGTTAATACTTTTCATTAAGCAGGCGATTGGGATATATAGCATCATAAAGTCACTCCAGGACAATTATGAGTGTTATGCTAATGATAATTCACTGATTAGACCACCAAGACCATAACTGGACTAACAATATATTCTTGGCTTCATATATCAGATGTGTTTCTGTAGTCCAACTAGATTGCTTACCATATTTGCTCTGGAGTCCATTCCTGTGGAATGGCTGTTAAAATATAGATCCAACAGCTCATGGGGAATACAGGTAGCCTAGACTTTAATTTTCAGTGCAACAACTAGCTCCTTGCCATCTGCAGGTTACCTCAACTGTATCTATGCTGTGCAAGACACAAAGTATTCTTAAATGTCCTCACTATATCCCTGGCAATATCCTTCTAGGACATGCCCACACTTTTTTTATACCCGTTGAACTACTCCCTTACATAACATTCTCATTAAACTGTTACATTCAGTACCCAGACTGAGCTTGTTGCACCTGCAATTGAGACAGGGTGAATGCTGTGAAGCCGAATGAAGAGAAGGCAGAGTAGACACCAAGATTATGTATSATCAGAAGACCGTGCATTGTTTTCACATTCCACTGAAAACCGTGATTTGCAGTAATCCAGCTAAACACTTTCCTCTAGTCCCAACATAAAGCACAATAAACAATTGCTTTCAAAGGAATTCAAGATTCAAAAGAGCGAGGTGAAGGAGACTCTACATCATCTACTAATGACTATTGTTGCAGATTTTACTTTATTCAGACAATTGGCTGATGGATGGCATGGTACAGCTCTTAGAATTCTAAAGGGGATTTCAGCAAAGGGCTATTTCTTAGAATAGCAGTTTATTGTGAAGAAAAGGTCCTGAAAATGGAGACAAAAGGGAGACTTTTAATCAGAGCACTAATGTGGGCTGTCTGTGATGAAGCTCTTATCATTCCACCACAAGCAGTGTATGGCACTCAAAGACAGATTCCGTACAACAGTAATAGAGGCTTTTAAATCATTATTTGTACTTTAAACATAGGGAGATATTTGATTGCTTCACAAAACATTACTCAGAAGGGAAAATAACTGTAAAGATGAGTTATAACCTTTTTCTTTTTTTTTCTGGACACTAGAGCCTGTGGTTATTTCTTACTAAAAGCAAATTTAGTAGTTCAGGCCCAGTTAATTTAAATTCCGTCAGCAAGAAGCCTACTAATTAGTGACAGTTTCATTTTTCCAACGACATTAATATATCTCTATAATGGAAAATAACATGAAGGGAAAGTGACTGATCTGGTAGGAGGGCTAGTCCTATAATGGACTTCTATCAAGACAAAAAAATGCAGATAAGTAGGGGTCAGATCAAGGGAAGCATAACTGCCTATGGTGATACTCAAAGGTGAAGAAATACCTAACACATCTGTCTGAAGCATAGGGATAGGTTTTCACTGACACCTTCTGAATTAGATTAATCACATTAAGAAAGAGATTATTGTAGCTTTAAAGCAGAATGAAATAATTTGTAGCTCTTAAAAAAAGATGCCAGGAAATGTTATTTTGCCATAGCAGATACTTCAGCTGCAGTCTGCTGATCACTTTCAGTTCATGGGAAATCTTTTTTTGTGATGTTTCTTTTTGTACTCCAAACCACTGTAGAAGTCCAAGGGATTCCACGATGGAGTTCACTTAATTTGATAGTGAGCGACTTTCACTGAAGGTCCTGTTACAGGGAAAGTATTTAAGCTGCGGCTTAATTTCAGATTTTTATTACCTTAGGGCTTCAAGCTATTCTACTCACAGGTGCTGATTTAGACTACATAGAAGAAAAGCTGAATGATGCTTGGGAGTTATTTATTTATTTACTCATTCATTCATTCATTTCATTCATTTCATTTCGGTTGAATAGAAAAGAAATGCAATATTTGTGATTTACTGAAGGATTCTGATTTTTTTGTTCTGTCAGCTTGTGATATCATTTCATACAGATCTTGAATATATGGAGGAATATAGTCTCTAGCTGAACTACAAGGATGATGTTGGCAATCCTGTGCAAGGCTGAAAAAGAGTCCAAATATTTTGCATGTAGTAACATGGTAGTCAGGACTGCTATTTCACACAAATGGAATTGCACAGGGTCAACAAAAGTGACATTGAATGCACTGCTACATAAACAAAATTAGTGACCCCCACAAAATATCCCAAATAATATAGACAAACATAGAGTAAGGCAAACATAATTTAATAGGTACATCTTGCACCATGAAAGCTGTTACTTTTAGTAACAGTGTTTAATTTCATCAAAAAATAAAGAAACATGAAAATGTGGATTTAATTGCATAACTGTAAGATTCCTGATAGCTTACATACAGAACATAAAACTATGATTTTTGTCCATGCCAAGAGCTGAAAAAAAATCCATAGGATAAAACTGAAGAAGCTGAGCTTGAATTTTTTCCAAAATCCTTGATTTTATTTAAAGAATAATAAACAACATAGTTTTGTATGAAATTGCAAAAGAATAACTTTTAATGCTTGTGTCTTAAGAATTTTGTAACTAGTAAATATCCTTAAATGCATCAAAGACATTGGAAGTGTTCCGAAAGATGCAGCTTTTGCCTAACATTCATTTCCTCGGTATTCACTGTCACAAAAATGAAAATTAATCTACTTGAAAACATTGCTACAATATAAGAAATATTCAAATGTTTACAGAGATTGTTTCCATTCAGTCTAAACTTGCTTTTAATATTACTGTTTTTCAAGAGCCAGAGAAAGTAATTTGAATTTTAATACAAACACAACCAATATATGAGTGTATTAGACTCTCTTTGCCTTTAATGTTTTAATGTTTATTTCATATTTTATACTTTGAATGATTACTTTGCCTTACATGTGAAGTGGAAATTTGGATATATTTTTTTCTGTTTTAATGTTACTTTAAGTGCCATCACTTCCTGCTAAGATAGTAAATTATCTGAGGAGGTGAAGAGCACGATTACAATGGTTTTTTGTCATCATATAAATATTCCAAGAAGCAGTGCTGCATATTTATAGCAGTGTTTAATAGCAAGATCAGATGACAAGGATGTGCTCACTAGAAAATAATGTAGAAAGTAGTTCTTATACAAATCACAAATATTTGAGTGGTGCTAGCTCTAGCTTTTAGTATAGTAGATCAGATCAATCACCATTTCTAGTCATACAAAATCAGAGGATTTCTGAATGTGATTTGAATGAGGAGTGATTTTAACCCTTCTCACTTAGTGCCCTACTAACTGTACTACCACCTTCCATTCCCATCCCTGATTTATGCTTTCTGCTGATGGCCTTCCAAAACATGTTGCTTACCTTTTACTTCCACTATTCGTTCCGTTTGGCTCAATTATTTACTTCCCACATTCACCTACAGTGCCATATTCTTGAGATCAAGGTTATATTTCTCTCCTGTCCACCAGGCGCCAGCCAGTATTCCTCCTGTGCCTACTTGTCTCCCCACAATGCTACTTCCAGCAGCCCTCCCTTGCCTTGCTTCTCTGCCTATCTCACCTCAACACCTTGTTGCCTCCTCCTCTGGGACTTTTTTCCCTCCAACTTGAGCTCATTTTTTTCCCCCTGCATTCTCAACATCTCAATCTTGAATTCCATCAGTGAAAAGTGGTGTCCCTAAGGGGACCGGTGCTATTTACTATCTTCATTAATGACATACAAAAAGGGATCAAGTGCACCCTCACCAAATTTGCAGAGGACACTAAACTCAGTGGTGTGGTTGCCACACCTGATGGATGGAAGGACATCCAGAGGCACTTGGAAAAGTTTGAGAAGTAGATGCAAGGGAATCTCATGTTGTTTAATACAACCAAGTGCAAGGTGCTGCACTTGGGTTGAAGCAACCCCTCGTATCAACACAAGCTGGAAGATGAACAGATCCGGAGCAGCCCTGTCTAGAAGGACTTGGGGTGGATGAGAGGCTGGACATGAGCAGACAAAGTGTACTCACAGCCCAGAAAACCAAACGTGTCATGGGCTGCATCCAAAGCGGTGTGGCCAGCAGGGCAAGGGAGGGGATTCTGCCCCACTGCTCTGCTCTGGTAAAACCGCACCTGGAATGCTGCTGATGCCAGAGAGATTTTTTGCTTTTATGCTTTTTAGATTAGTAGCATTTTAGTTTTATACTTTTATATATTAGTAACACTATAATCCTATAACCTCTACCCTGCAACCTTGTATCCCTTTCCTATATACAAAATAGAACCAAGTTATTGGCCTTTAAGCATTCTAGAGTTGGACTTGATACCTGAAAAATGAAGCTATTGAAGTAAGCAGAGAACTTCCAATAGAAACTTGCCACAAGGAATAGTGTGACAAAATTCTGCTTTTCATTGAAGAATATTTCAAAACTATGTTACCCTATAATAATAGAAGCCTAAACGAGCACAGACCTCTTTTACTCTTTTGCACTTTTTGTACCCTTTTTTACCATTGTATAACTTACACTTGCTGGACCCCGCTCGGCAGGATTGGGCCCAAACCCAGCACAGCGGGGGGGCGGTCCCAGGGCTATCCCTGGGAAAGCTTTGCTTTCTTCGAATCCTTTAATAAATTTTTACTTTTGACCCTCTTCAGCCTCAGCCTTTATTTTTCAAACATATAAGGCATCACTGCATCCAGCTCTGGGGTCCCCAGCACAGGAAAGACAGGGACCTCTTGGAGCAAATCCAGAGGAGGACATCAAGGTGATTGGAGGGATGGAGCACCTCACCTACAAGGAAAGGCTGAGAGAATTAGGATTGTTCAGCCTGGAGAAGAGAAGGCTTTGGAGTGACCTAACTGGCCTTCCAGTACCTGAAGGGAATGTACAAGAAAGATGGAGAGAGACCGTTTACAAGACCATGTAGTGATAGGAGAAGGGGGAATGGATTCAAACTGAAAGAGCGCAGGTTTTCATCAGATGTGATGAACAAATTCTTTACTGTGAAGATGGTGAGGCACTGGAACAGATTGCACAAGAGAGGCTGGGGATGCCTCATCCCTAGAAGTGTTCAAGGCCAGGTTGGATGGGGCTTTGAGCAACCTGGTCTAGTGGAAGATGTGCCTGCCCACAGTACAGGAGGTTGGAACTAGATGGTCTTTAAGCTTTCTTCCAACCCAAACCATTCTATGATTCTATTATCCTTTTCTTGTTTCTTTTTTTTTTTCTCTTGCTCTAATTATAGGGGGGTTTTATTTCATAAGAGTTTACAACTTTTTTAGTAACTAGGCTGATTTCCTTTTAATGCAATATATTCTCCTCTTTTAGGTAAATATTCTTTCCTTGGCAGCTTTGCCCCTTTTTCCCACAGACATTATGTTCCAAATCCCACTGTATTTTTCCTAGTTGGGTCTTAATTTCTCTGGTCTGTATTAACAGCCTCAAAAAATGGGCTAAATTCCATTCAAGTATTTTTATCCATCTTAGACCTTAAACTGGATCCAAAAATGCTTTGAGCCTACAGTGGTTTTTGCAAACAACACTGTTATGTTAATGCTTATGCTAGACTACTAGTTTGGAAGATCAGGTCGTTTTTTGTGTGTAATCCATTACTTCTCTATACAGATGCTTTATATTAATTGAAGTTAATATATAACAGTAATAAAATCAACTTTGTGATGAAACAATACATAAATTTCTCTTAGTTTTTTTTAAATTTTTTTCTTTATGGAGAAGTAACAGTACGTGAAAAAGAAAGAGAAAGAAAAGATAATCACGTGAAAGGATGTGTTTCTGATGGTGGTGAGGATAAAAGTAAAAATTAATGGGATAAAAGTATTGTAAGTGGCCTATTAAGGATTTGTTTCATTGTACTCTTTGCAAGCAAACTTTGCAAGCTTGCATTCAACAAATAAGTCTCGCTTGGTACTGGTACAGGAGATCACTTAATAAACACACTGAGTGTTCGATAAGAACTGCAGAAAACTCCACCACCTTCTACCATAAAAGATAATAATTTGTCTCTGTAAATATACCCTATGTATATATAGCAACTGCTTCACAAATATAGACTAAGGGGAGCATTTCCAAATACAATGCCCTTTGTATATATGGAATTACTAATCTGAAACTGTAGACAGGTTTTTCGAAAAGTTTCACTTACTTATATGGACTCTTGACTTCTTGGGTAAAAAGCAGGAGACCTTACTTGATTTGTTTAAACCTAGATTGGACAAATTCATGGTGAATACTGTCAGGAAAATTAGCAAGTGAAGTGACTAAGAGTGTGTTTTTGTGTATTTGTATGTATGTATGTATTCATGCATGAATGTGAGCATGTATGTCCAGTTCTAAGTATTTCCATTTTTTTTCCCATTGATTTCTGTGCTGTTTCTAGCTCATGAAAATAGATAATTTTTTTTGAGAGATGGCAAAGTGTAATATATTTTAACATATATGGCAGCAAATTACTAAACTCTTGTGACTTGTGTCTTTTAGTCATAGAGGATTTTTATTATAGAATCTTTCAGAAAAACAGGATAAATGAATATATGACAACAGCCTGAGAGGCATTTCATGAAAATGAACTAGTTAAAAGTTCTGCAAATAAATGAAAGCAATTATTTTGCCAAATTTGTTGTTCTTTGCAATTTGTTCATATTAATTTTATCATCTAGATCTTAAAATATATTTTCTTCCATTGCTGTTTATTTGGAAGGATGAGGTGTTTCTTTTGGTATTGTTGTGGGTTTTTTAATTAGCATTTATCACTGCAACACTGGCTTGTGCACTAGGCATTTACTATGTTTTAAATTCCACCCACATGCTCTTGTATTTCTAAGTACATGAGTTTGATGACTCTGCCACTGGGAAATGTTTAGTTTCATTTAAAAAAAAATCAATTAGTCTAGTCTTGTACTTATGGGGAACTTCTGTCAGATCTTTTGACTTGGAGGAATTGGATTGCAAAATGCCTTCCAGCTCTTTATATGACACCTTGACTGGACTTTTATTCTATCATCCATCAGTAATAATAAACTCAATTTACACTTAATTAGTCATGACACTTTATCGTGTCTGGACAGAAACAACCGTGTAGCTATCTCCAAAGAGTGAGAGTTAAGAGAGGTTGGTTGTTCTGAGAGACCTAGCACGAAGTGCCCAGGGAGACCTTATTGCAGGATTTCAGTACTTAAAGAGGAACTGTAGTGATAAGACAAGGGGTAAGAGTTTTAAGCTAAAAATTTTTTACAATGAGGGTGATGAATCACTGGCACAGGTTGCCCAAAGAAGTTGTGATGGCCCATCCTTGGAAACATTCAAGGTCAGATTGGATAGGGCTTTGAGCAACCTGGTTAAAACGATCTCTGCTCATTGCGGGCAGCTGAAACTAAAAGACCTTTTATGGTCCTTTGAAACCAAAATCATTCTAAGATTCTACAATTCTAAGAGTAAATCCTAGTTACTTCAAAATTATGTGCTTCTGAGATAGCTTTGTGCTGAAGTGAGTCATACAAAGGCTACCTGAGACGTCACCAGTGAGGSAAATCTCTCAGCTGTCCTATATCAGAGAATGTCACCAAGCCTGAGGAAGGTATTGTCTTCCTCACTACATCTCTGACTAAGGAAGGAGAAACTCTATTCACCATGGGCAGAAGAAATTTAATAGATTATTGTTTTGGCTGTGATATCTTAGACATCACAGAGAAGGAATGTCTTCTTTATTTGCCTGTATTAGAAGCCCGAGCTAAAACAGATATTTAATCTGAAACCTGTTACACGTAACCAGTGTAGAGCATGACTCATGTAGATGAACACAGGCATCTGCTGTCACTTGAGAATGCTCTGTAGTTTCCTGCGTGTCCTCTATCTGATGTCTGTGTCCAAGCAGCACAGACTGATATGGAAAAGGCATGAGTAATATAATCTGGCTCTAATGACATCTTCAAGTTACATGAAACAAGGCAACAGAAAATCTGAAAAAAGAATAGAGCATAAAGGACCGTGTTCCTCCCATTGTTTGGAACTTTAAGGATCTCTTCTCCCCCGCTTTTGATCAGATCAGGCCCAGTATAAATAGTTTGACTTGGAAGGGTCCTTTTAATGGTCATCTGGTCCAATTCCTCTGTAATGAGCAGTGACAGCTTCAGCTAGATCTGGTATATGACTAAATATCTTATCAAAATAGATATCTGCTTTTATACTATGTAAAATATATAAAAATGTGATAGTCTATGTGATAGAATACAACAGGAAGATCGAAAAAAGCAAACGACCATGAGAGTCAGTTGCAGACAGAGAATGTTACAGGCTGCTGAGTTGTAATGAGAAGCTACTATCAAGATGACCAGCATGAATATTCTTTAAGATATCTCGATTTCAGGGCCTGGTTATTGTGTGGCATGCAAACTTCATGAAGATTCCTCTGCATCTTCCTTTCCTTTTGTGAAATGTATAGCTTTAGATAATAAAATGGTATTTCATTATTACTGATTCCTATCAACATATTTAGCATTTCTCATGTCACATACACAAAAAAACCCCCAGAAGCTCAGCTTTTGTCATTTCCGTTCTACCATTGTATTGTCTTACTCAGAAAACATACAAATGCAGCAAATATATAAGAAATAATTAAATAACAGAACCCTATCTGAACTTCAGTCCCAAGGGCTCGCTCCAGTGTCTGAAAATATTTTATTCCACTCCAAACAAGAACTACTGTGCTAATCCCCCTGGAATGCAGCATTTATTACTTACCTGGCAGGTGTGAAGCATTGCATGCTAAACGGATTATCTCCCCCTCCTTCTCTCCACCTCCAGCTTTGTTCAGGCAAAGTAGAAGAGGGGAAGCAGGAGATAATCCTCTTCAAATGGAGCAGTTATTACCTTAGATGTAGGCTGCTTGCTGAGCGGGTGTTAGCACAGGAGCATCTGCTTATACAAGTGATAAAATCCATGGTAAACAAATTAAAGCTTCATACTAATCTGACCACTGCCTTCCTGAGAAAGTTCAGGACTTTTTACTGCTCTTTAGAACAGTTCCTGATATTCAAGACACATCCTTACTATTGGATTATTAACAACGAGAATTTTGGGTAACAGGTACAGCTAGCTACAGCAGCTGTAAAGCAAAGTTGTGAGGGTTTTTTGAAGGTTTTTCTTTGGATTTTTTTTTTTTTAATTTTAAACGTCTAGAGTTAGGTCTGCCCAAAAATATCCATCTAACTGTTGGCAGAGATTAGGGTTGGATGGATTTGCTCATTTCAAGAACATCAATTCTACTTTCTGTTTCATGGACAACTGCTTTTGTCATCAGAAAAACCACACTTGGCCCTAAAGATACAATGTAAAACCTTAACCAAAAAAAAGGGTTTGTTCCTTTACAAGAGAATTGTATGCAGAAGCCTTATGATTTAGAATTTTATTAGGTATTGCACAGCCACATAATAACTGCACTCTAGGGACACAGAGTGAACCCCACACTTCTGTTTCTCAAGGTGTAGCCAAGTTACCAAATCATACATTCAGACAGACTTCATCAAATTCAGAGCATGCACTGATCAATAAAAGTTTGTGGCATTCATGATTATTTAGAAAATGACAGATCTTCCCAACTTGTTTGGTTGTCTACAGCATATCAGAAGTTTTGGCATATTTCATTCAAAGCAGAGAAGAAAAGAATGAGAGAATGAGCTGGGAAATAAATACTGAAGCCTGCCAAGAGATGTGATCTTCTAAAACAGTTTAATTCTTACAGCTGTTTTTATTTCAATATATGCCTGTCCCTTTCAGGCTACAGCTTCTTTAGCAGTTTATTACCCCCAGCCCAGGTGATCACTACAGATCTGCTGAAGGAGTTTTTCTTGTGATTCATTTCAGTCAAAATCAGCTGGGTCAGTGCTGGGCCATGGCAGTCTGAGTCATCCTAAATCGACCTTGCTTATGCCCCTCCTCTGGATTCCACCATGCAGTTCTCTCCACCCTGGTGTCAGCACTGGTTTTACTCTGCCCTTATTCCCAACCAGTTTGGTTTGACAGAATRTAAAGATAAAGGAAAATGGTATCTCAGAAATGTTGAGTACCAACACAGAGAACATCCATGTGGCCAGGAGGAAAGAGACAGAAAAGGACTAGTGGCTTCCATTTAGTCCGTCTTCTTTTGTATTTGACTTAGGCCCAATTTGCTGAAATGAAGCAATCAGGAGAGTCTTAGTCAATAGATTAGCAGTTCACCAATTTCCTCAAGAAACAGAGCACTAAGGCAAGGAGGGAAACAGTGGCTGTAGAAACAGTGACCTCTGGAACAGCGAGAGAAGTGCAGCAAGCCTGCCCTGTTTCTTGGATCAGACAGAATAACAATTACAATAACACCAAAGGCTGTGTTTTGCAATTATAATATTTATATCTAGACATGAAAGAGCAGTGATTGGTACAAGTAGGTGGCAAAATATTCTAATAAAAATTGATCCTTGAAGCAAAAAGGTTGATAATTCTGTGGAAGAAACTTTGGGGAACATAACTGATAAATGCAATTCAGTGCTGGTGTAGCCTCATGTATTTCTTTGAGTCCTAAAATTTTCTATAAGATATTCAATATATCTGTATTGTCAGAAGAATTCTTCAAGGAAAATGATATCTTTCTGTATGTTCTTACGCAAATTGAGCTGCAGGAGCAGGTTTGCCAGTTAGGAAATCGGTGCAGTGTCTGATATGCACTTAACCTTGTCTTCATTACAGAAAGTTTAAGGACAAAATCCCAACATATCTACTCCTATTTTTAACTGCCATTCAGATGTATAAAATTCAAACAGCACAGCAGGTGTTTCCAGAGCAGGAAGAAACAAAGAAAATTGCCACACTGACAGTATTTCCTCGTACTTTTGCCAGCTGGCAATGTAGATACTTGGATAGACTGACATTGATTAAATCACTCTCTTGGGCAGAACCTTTGATATTTTGTACTTTCTGTATCTCTCTTAACTGTGGAAACTTATGTGTGTGACTTGCTTCTATTATTCTTTCTTTTGAGAGAATTTCTAATTCATTTGCAGCACTATCAGCTTTTCAGGATTCATGTTTGCCTTTATTTTCAGCCATTGGTGACATGCTACAGAAGAGAATTGAGGATAAATAGCATGCCTAGTACTGAAGTGCCCGAACACCCACCTTGTTCCAGAAATGCTGTTACTCTCTCTCTGTGCGGTCTTTTTATTCAATTCTGAGAAAAAGCTCCTCCAAGCTAATTTACATTTGCACCAATTTGTTTTGTACAATACAGAATGTTCTTGAGAAAAACATTTATCCAAAGTGTGCCTCCCTGAAGAACCAAAACATTCAAGAAGCTAGCATAGTTAGTGCAAAAATAGGTTAGGATACATGCAGTTGCACTAGTAATGCAAATACACATCTAGATTTTATGTCTAGGACCTTAAGCTCTGCATTTTGCCGAGTCATAGGATCTGCTTGAATGACAAGATGATTCAGTGCTGAGAGGATACTGTTTGAATTTTGTTATTTTTTTCCTTTTCTTTCTTTCTTTTTCTTTTTTTCTTAATTCARCACATTAGATATTGTTCCTGTGGATACTGGATAACTGAGTATGGTTCATTACGTTTTCAGTAGATGGTTTTTGGATCCATATATTCCATTAGTGTATTATTTGCTATTTTTTCACTCACTATTTTCTTGCTAATAAATTTGTCAGACAGTAAAAGAACAGAAACAGCATAAGATCAGTTGAACTGCATAGCCAGTGTAAGCAATCTGTCATCTCTGTATAACACATCCAGA
The DNA here is from genome assembly GCA_018881555.1 of Amblyornis subalaris. Taxonomy (NCBI): domain Eukaryota; kingdom Metazoa; phylum Chordata; class Aves; order Passeriformes; family Ptilonorhynchidae; genus Amblyornis; species Amblyornis subalaris. The sequence goes on along the minus strand of JACAXG010000062.1, from coordinate 2,631,148 downwards.
GCATTCAGAAAATGCTTACGAATTCTAAGTGTGCTAACAGCTAATCTGCATGCCTCATAAATGTTTCTCAAATTAATGAAAAAACATTTGTCAAATTTTTCTTTGATGAGTATTATTCAGCTTTGTATTTGTTTCTTCTGCAGCCTGTGATTTTTTTCTTGCCTGTCAAGGGAAAAGGAAATAGCAATAAGATCTGAAACAAATAATTGAGGATGCAAGAGGATCTTGTTACATAACTGCATTTAACATTAGTGTTGGTAGGTCATTTTGCATTCATTTTCAGTCAACACATGATGTCTTTATGGACTGAAATATTGGTGTTTTAACAATTTAATATATGAAGTATCTTCTTAAAATGAGACTGACTTACACTGGTATTACATAGACTGTAGTGACTCCTAGGCACACAAGATTTTTTAAGAAAGCCAGTAAGCAGATTCCTGGTGTGTAGTTTGTACTGAGCTAATTTACTTCTAAATAACCTGGATTTTGTGGGTTTTTACTGATACAAAAAAATTGCCTCAGATAGCAATAAGAAGTCATCTCTGAGCCTTCCTAATTAGATCACCAACCCAGCTTTAGCACCCTGGACACTATTACTCCTGTCTTAAAATCAGTTTTCAGTACTGTGAGATCCACCACTGTTTGCTGAAGATTCTGGTAAAAGAAAGATGTGATTGATTGTATGATGTGGTTGGTATATGCTATGGGAAATGGCTTTGAAATGGGATGATGGAAATGCAAAGATCTGAACTGCAAAGGGGTTTTTTTTGTCCTCTTTTCTACTTATTTTTCTAGTTTATTGGTAGCTATTATCTGTTTAAAAAGCAAAATATAGAGCAGAGAGATGGGCAAATAACCTTAATCTGTTACCAGAGTAAAGATGGTTTCCTTTTGTTCAGTTTAAAATACTAGACAGTAATTTGCTTCTGTAGGTCTATTGCAAAGACTGGCTGATAGAATTTTTTCATTAAAATATATTAAAAAGCATATATTCTACAGTATTTTTTCAGATTTCCACAGAAATTGTTTTAGGAGATCAGTGTGTTTGGCTTGATTTCTTGGCACCTGATGCATTTCTCACACAAAATTCAATCTATAATCATTCAACACATGTTTGGTATTCATTCTATACTGTTGCTCTTTATTGTTATTTCAGTACAGAAAAAAATTCCTTCTGTGTTTCATGGCAGAGGATTTTATTCTGTCTCTAAGTACATTTATGAATGCTGAAAACTAGCTAAAGGAAAAGCAAATCCTTAGTGATCCTGGTGTCACGGCAGCACCAGAAATGAAAAGGAATGGGGCTAAACCTAGATTGCTGCAGTGGAAAGCAGATGAGTAAAACTTGACTGGACACTTTATGAAGACTGGAGCATTCATTTATTTATCCATAAAAGTATCACAGTATGCCCTCTATGACCTATTGGGCAATATGGTTTCTTTAACTCTTTCAGTATATGACAACACAGTAATTTTTAATACAGCCATATTCAGCTATTCATCACACTCATGACAAATGTGACAGTTAGCAATTCAACAGCAGCAAAGCAATTTTACCTGTAAGAATCAACATAATGAAGATCAAGGGAGATGGCAGAGGAAGTGGGATTTTTTGTCGAGATACATCCCATCTAAATACACAAGCACAATTTGTATAATTTAAAAACCAGAGGAATAAACAGGACTAACAGGATCATCAGAGGAGATGTTGACCTTTTGACATCTGGCTTTTTCAATGCAAACCACTGTTAAAAGGATCTCTGCTGCTTTATCTATAGAAACAGAACACTTCATATAAATTCATATAAATTTTTAGCTTATGTATTCTTAAAGCTAATTCTTAATTCTACACTGTCAACACCTTCCTCGGCTAAAACAAGGTCAATCAAATCAAGTAGGGGTGAAGGACAGAAAAAGGGGTTAAGGATGTTTATCAGAGCTGAGTTGGCTATGGAACTCAAATGTGATGCCTAGAAAAGTGACAAATTTGCTAAACTGAATTATGTAGTCATCTGAAACTGATAAAGGCAAGTGACTGAAGTTACCTTGGAATAATTATTGGCAAGATATGTCTGACTTTTATAGCACATGTTAAAGAAAGCAACAGCAGTTGTTTTTCAGCCCTGAAATTATCAGCAGCTCTTTTCCAGCTCTGAAATTACAGACTTGTTTATCAGGAGAGCTATATGCAAATGTGAAACATATCAAATGTTTCTTATTATGAAAATAGTTATGTAATAAGGATGTCCTTCAAATATCTTCTGAACCAGGGTTCATGAACTATCCACTTATATCAAAGCCTAGTTCCAAATCAAGAAGAAAAGAATGTATAATACGAAGATCATTTCAGAATGGTTCAAATAAAGGTCTGAAAAATAGAAATAAAATCAGGAAAATCAACTTTATATACCCATTGAAATTTTGCAAACCAGCTCTTGATCATAGGTGATTTGTTGTGGCCTGCTGCACTTGCTTCATAAGACCTACTTTTACATCCATATGAGAGGGGCGTTAGGACCAGGAGATATCTTCCTGCAGCACCTGAAACCAACAGCTATTTATAGTTACCAGCCAGTGGTACCACCCTGAAGAATTACTCTAACCCTGACAGCCAGTATTTGTTACTAAGAAGGTCATCCCACTTTACATCAAATTGTAAAACTTAGATAGGGGAAAGTGTTTCTAAGTAGACTAATTTCAAAAGATTGAAAATTAAGGAGACATCATAATTACTATACTTTCAGTGTGTACAAAAAAATTGAATCTTTATAATGGTTCCAGTGCTTTTCTCTTTTCTTTTGGTCATTTCCAATGAAGTAAGAAGTACTTGGACTAATACTGATATTCCCAGTCCAAGACTTACCTGAGGAGTTTCCTAGAGGAATGGGAATATAGCTACCTGTTATCTGGGTCATACTCTCCTGCCTAGCATGTTTAGCTAATTCTAAGTGTAAATCCTTCTGAGAAAAGTACATTAGCTAATATAAATTTATTTGCTGGGAGATGAATCTTTGGACACAGTGTTTTAATTTTGCAACCAAGAGCTGAATACCACCTTGCCCATAAACACAAACAAATCCTTTGAATAGCTGCTAACTGTTGCTATGTACTATTAGAATCCTCATGTATAAATAATCCCACCAGTGGCTTCGTCATTTCCCAACTAATTGCATAGAGCTAAGTCAACTCCTTCAGGCAAGACAGGCTTAGAAAATGTTTACAAATAAACAGCTGCCTTGGACCCATCCATATCCTTTCTCCAGCTGCTGGTGTTAGCTTTTGATTTGCTGCTGGTAAGGAAGGCTATACAAAACTCCTCGTGGGAAGTAGTGGGGGAATGGATGGAGAAGAGAGCACAAGAAAAACCTGAACACCTTGCCGGTGCCAATCCACAGTCACAGAGTCACAGGCACAACCACTGGTTCCCACTGATCAGAGTAGGAGTGCACTCCATGCTCCTCCTTCTGTAGTAGGGCCTAGACTGATAGGACAAGAGGTAACGGTTTTAAACTACAAGAGAGTAGATTCAGACTAGACACAAGGAAGAAGTTTTTATGCTCAGGATGGTGAGACACCGGCACAAGTTGCCCAGATAGGTTGTAGGTGCCCAGTCCTAGGTCAGGGTTGGATGGGACTCTGAACAACCACATCTAGTTGAAGATGTTCTCCCTCATTGTGGGTGTGTTTTACTGCATGACTTTAAAGGTCACGTCAAACTCAAGCCATTCTATGATTCTATGGTTCTATAATTCTGTGCAAGGAACAGCTGTGAGAGACAGCGGAGACTATCTGACCAGTTGAGTCACAAGCCTCTCACCAAGTCCTCGTCCACAGACAGCACTGGTTAACCACACGAAAATAGGGAATCTTCTATGTCTGCCTTATGTTTAAGTTGATCACACTTACGAAGAGGAGCACAAGGTCTGAAGATTTAGGCTTTGGCCATGCTATGTATCTAAACAGCCATACCTACCTGTAAGCAATCCATAATCAGTATGTGAACTTCCTTATAATGTCAAAACTAAAATGGGAAGTGAACAGCTCCCCTTATTTTTTACTGCTTTTGATCCCTCTTAATGCTACATTTTTTATAGTATCATTTATTTAACTAGGTAACAGTGGTCATCATAACATCAATTATCTTAGACGAAATGATAAGCAGATTTTTCAGCCTCAGGCTTTCCCTGTTCGTTCTCAGATACAAAAAACCCCCTTGATTCTGTATCCCTAAATCAGCATTGTTCAAAAAGAAAAAAGTGGGAACAAAAAAGTTATTTATTTATGCTTGGAAAAGGTTGAAGTATTTAAATATTTTCTGAAAACACCAACACATAACTATGACCCTCCATCAAGCCCCGTACAAGATAATTGCGGAGTGAATATTTCTCTGACTACATGAACTAAACACTTTAAAGATTTTGGTATATGCTATTTCCCTCCCTTTTTTGCAAAAAACAAGTCTTGTACGTTTGAAGTTTGACAAATTAATTTTTCTACCATCTAGCAGGGAGACCTGTGGGGGCGGGGAGGGGTTGCCCAGGAACTAATAGGTGATACTTAAGAGACAAAGAAGATTGCCCGCACTCCCACAGGCCACAACGATCACCCAGAATGGGCGATGCTTGGGGGACAAAGGAGGTTGCCTACACACCCACATGCCACAATAATCCCCAGCTAGAGAAACAAGAGTTGGGAGTGTTGGCCAGGGGGTTGTTTCCAGGGGCTGCAGCGTAACCTCTCGAGAGGTGAAAAGACTTCAGAATTTAGCTGGAGGCGGCGGGGAGCTGGGCTCGCTCTTCTCAGCTCGGCGTTCAGTGAGGACGGTCGTGTGTGCAGCGAGTGCCCGCTCGCTCCAGAGCACTGCTGCACTGTGACATCTCCGTGGGGGTCCCACCGTGGCACAGGGTGCAGCATTACGCTGGAACTGTTGCCGCCTGGAGCTGCTTGCCTCTGCTGTCTCTGCCGCCAGCCTGGGTTCTGCTGCACATGGGTTGGCGCCGGGGTCTGCTTGTCTCTGCTGTTCCTACCTTCTACTGGCCCCTCGGTGGGTGATACCAAGGTCCATTGCTCCCCAGTCGGACCTGCCTGCCTGCGTTGCTCGCTGCCCGCTGCCAAGGTTGGTGGGGCCACGCTGCTGCCCCGTGGGTTTGCACCGGGAGCGATCTCCCTTCTCCCTCTCCTGCTCGCTGGGGCCGCCATTGCCACGTGGAGAGGTCGCCGCGCTCATGCCACAGCGCCCCCTGCAGCGGCGGGGGAGTCACCGCAGCCTCTCTGCCCCAACAGAGAATCGCCCAACGACAGAGAAAGAACTGTGACTGGGTTTGTCTGTTCTCTTCTTGTTGCTGTTTATCTGTCTTGTTATATATATGTATAGATAGATAATCCTAGTAAAGAACTGTTATTCTTTTTTCCCACATCTTTGCCTGAAAGCCCTGTAATTTCAAGGGTATAAAAATTTGGAGGGAGGGGGGTCATCCTTTTGTAATGGGTTAACCTGAGGGAAGACCCGAGATCCCCAATAAAAAAAATTCTTTAGAGCATATAGGATGGCAGAAAACAGGCTGCAAGCTTAATAATGGTAAAATAGTTTATTTCACTAGCAGTACTAAAAATAGAAAGAATAATATAAATATTGAGGCAATACATAAAGATACATTTCCCTTCTCCCAAAAACCCACCAATGTCACCTTCTACCAAACGCATGAAGTTGAAACAAGACATGGGGTTTTTAAGGGTCCTTCTTAATACAAAGTCTCTCTCTTTTGCTACAACTCCATTTCAGGCAGTAGTCCCGCCCGGGAAAAACTTACTGCAGTGAGAAAATCAGTCCCTCTCCCAATAAACAGTCTATGGGGTGTGTTTCTTCAAAGATAAGATGAATTATTTCATCTGGATAAAGGTAAAAGGTCCTTCTCATCAATCTCCACAAATATCTCAGTGTCTTTGCACTTCTAACGAGCCACTCCTCCCATGGTGTGGGAAACAAACTCTCCATCCTCCCAAATATGTTCCATGGCTCACCAGAGATTAGTTAAGTTGTATTTAAAGCTCACCAAGACTTACAGAAGATAAAAGTCCCAACTGTATATTTGATGTATCTTTCTCTCCTCTGACTCTGTGGTCGCCATACTAGGTCCCCGGCCACGTGGCCCCTCCATATTATCTCTTCTCCGTGCAACCAGATCTTCTCTCTCTCTCTCTGTCTCTGAAGAAAGGCTAGTATCTCATAGTACATACCTGAAGAATCTTGACCTTAGAAAGTCCTCATTATCTCTCTCTCAGCTTGCAGTCTCCGACGTGGTGTTTTCCCATAGCATAGTGGGTCTCAGTTCGGAATGAACCCACGCCTCCAAAAGCGGCGAAGGTCCCGCCAGGCTCTAGGGACCGCCGGCGATGCGCTGCCACTGCCCAATGCAGATTTCTGCTCCTGCCACCCCTCAGGGAGGCAGCAGGGCCAGGCAGGTGAGCCCCAGAGGAGCTGGAGCCCCCCGGGGAAGCTACAGCCCTGTCCCTCTAGTTCGAAGCTGACAGCTAATATGGAGAACATCCAGCGTCACTTCCGTCTTCTTCCTCTCCAATATGCAAATTTCACTAGGTGAACACAACTGTTCATTGGTCTAAAATTTCATCCAATCACAACCCACAACAGCTTTCTATCCCATGAAGGTTCCACCTTCCTTGACAGACACCTGTCTTTCAAACCAGGACAACAAGTTTTGATGGAAAGCAGAGGTAGCTCTGCAAACTGACAATTACATGTCAGTCATAAATGGAAAGAATACCAAGACCATAAATTTTATACAGTTATGAATATAAAGATAGTTGAAAATGTGTGCTGTAGTATGGAAAATGGTCCATATCTCAGCTTCTACAATAATAAAGACATTAAGCTCAGCAAGTTTTTCCATAACAATTTCTGTGGTTCCACAGGGTTATCTAAAATCTTAGATTAACAAGTAAAGAACTGGACATTTTTCTCAATTTCTCTAGGAAAAAAAAAAAAAACAACAAAACAACAAAACAGCAGGAGCAAGATTCCCAGTTATCATCTCCCTTTTCCGAAAACAAAATCGTAAAACCAAAGAAAAACAAAATTGCAACTTAAAATTAGCAGTACATACAGAAAGATGTGACGATTTAGTTGAAGTAAACAGGACTAGGATAAAAATTCAATTCCTCCATCAAAAAACTGTAGCTAGGCAAAATTAGATGTTCCTCATCTTAGAAATTTCTGATTTCAGGTCTCATTAAACTGCTCTCCAGTGAGATGTAACCTTAAGTAGTTGGTGTGATTCTATGATCCCTCCTGTTCACAAGCTGAAGAAATAAATTCAAGTAGAACAAACCGATGACCAAAGAGATGAATGCTCTGTAGTAACTACATCTGAGTTTTCATTAACAAATATCTGATTAACTAAGATACAAATGGGAAGGTTTATTTCAATGAGTTTGAATGAGAGTTCCCATGAAAAGTCTTGAGACTTCTCAAATTTTCTTTAATTGATGTAAGGGATGCAGCCAGTGTGAAAACTTCACCTATACTGTCAGTCAAAATTCAAGCCAAGCTATTTCCTAATCCATGAAAAACAGGCTTTTTTTAAAGAAAAAACAAACCAGGCCTTTGAAGATTCATATGAAACTCTGTGCAGAATGAGACAACTTCAGGCAGCAAGACAATTAGATACAAGCAGTATTTTTACAGTAGTACTCTGCTGTTTACAGAGGCTGGAAACTAATATTCAGTATCTATTATTTTTGTGGTTAAGTTGTAGTTTCTATATTTTTTTCTAACATAAAGAGCATAGATGAGGACTACTAATAGGGTAGCACAGAAATGTCTTTGAAGTGGTTTAGTCTCCACCTTGTTGCGGCCTCTGTTTTTATGGCAGGAAAGGCCGGAGTAGTGCCACATAATTCCATTAGCCATCCTCTCTAAATTGAATGAGATAAAATTATCAAGAGGTGGAAATATCACCCTGTTATGTAGTGTTATTAACAGAGGTATATCAGATGTTTTATCATAGCACAAAAAAAAAATAAAAGCAATCACAGAATATTCTGAGTTGGAAGGGACCCACAAGGATCATCAAGTCCAGCTCTTAAGTGAACGGCACATCCAGGGATTGAGCTCACAGCATTGGTGTTACCAGYACAGTGCTCTGACCAACTGATATAAGGCAGCTCATATGAAGGAAACACCTCAATGATTTTACAGCAGCTTTTGTCTGGTTCTCCTGAAGGTAAAAAAAATATTCTTTTGGCAAAGACCTTGACACCTATGTACTGGTTGAGTTAATTACTGAAATAAGAGAAAGGTCAAAGATTCYAAGAAAAATCTGAATTTTTTACTTATTTGCTGTTAAACCACCATGTAGTCAGATGAACTGACTTGCACAAATACATTATGTCCAAAAGAAAGCCTGTAGTCACTTCCTCTTCACATAAATTTGTAAACAGTTCTGTTTGGTGAGTCACTTTGTTCTTATCACTCACATGCCCATGAAGTACTAACCAGTCCTTTGTGAATACCCTCTGTTAAATACTAAGATGATTAGAAAAGTACTATATATATATTAAGCTGTGCCTAAATTAGTTCAAAATTAGTAAAATCAATGAGGTTTTCTGAAACTGACCATTGTACCATGCACACATTTGAGATTTTTTCTGAGTGGCAGATTTTATAATGAGTCTACACTATTCTTGTGCCTATCAGTATATCTTTGTCTGTATCTAAACCTGATACACATATTTAATAGTTCATTGTTCTGCAGCTTGTTACCTAATTGTTATCTAATGCCATAGTGATTGCTGTGATTGTCTTGGATCACCTCTGTATTGTTGTTCATTGGCAAATGAATGTAAAGATGCATCTTTTGTTCACTCTTCACATTTGATATTGTGGCAGCTGCAGCCTCTGTTAAGTGGCTCTGTCAGTTTTTCAGGCAGATACAGTAAGAACCTGACGGGATAAATAGAGCCATACATTTCAGCTGGAGCTAGTCTCGATCAGGGAATATGCTGTGAAAATGCTTGAAAAATCTCCATCTTCTGAAGGAGAAATCAAATACAGCATTCAAAGCTGATGGGATAAAAAAGCCAGGATCAGGAAAAMAACAGGCAGAAGATGGAATTTATGAAAACTTAATGAGTATATTTATTTCAAATGATAATGTGCATGGGGAATAAAGATTGTACTGATAATAATATTTATAGCAGCCTTGAAACAGTTCTTCATAAATACAAACATTTTCATAGTTTCTGAGAATCTTCATAAAATTGCAAAAGATGTATTTTTAAAACAGTTACATAGCCCACAGCCAGGACACATACACACATGCATGTCCATTTTGTTTTGACTTTAGTGGTTCTACCAGTGGGGAACAGTGAATAATTCTATACAAGTTGAGTCAGTTTGCATCTTACAATACAAACACTGATGTACAGACAGATGTCACTCTCACTTGGTTGTATTTGCTATATGGAGAAGCTACAGGTCACATATTTATAGAGGGGTCAAATGCTGTTGTAAGTTGCATATATTTACCTGGTAAAAAATAATATCTCACACTGGATAGAATGGTTACATGGCAATACAAAGTAGTGCAAGTGTCTATACTGCCTGAAGCTTATCTTAGTGTTGTCCTAAATACAAACTCATAAGCATTAACTGAACCAGTAGAAGGCGCCTTAGCACTTACAACTGATACTTTAACTTGTAGAAGATTGAGTGATATTGGTGAACTTTGAACTCTAAAGAGAAACACATAGTTCATCGAGCTTAATTAATTAATATAGGTCATATTTTGAAAAGTTAGCCAAAAGACTAACTTTTATTAGTTGTGCCTTGCTACTAATGTCTAATATTTTCTGATTGTTGCCGTATTGAGTGTACAGCAATAATCAATACATGCAGTAATGGCTTCCTCTTTAAATTATCTGTGATTCTGGTATTTTGCCTCTTTTTTCTAGGCTTTGGCTTATATCCAACTACTTATACTTTTTCCACAGCCAGAGTTCCCCCATCTGCTCTGCTTATCACATAGATACAGATTCTGAAATGGTCCCAGAAATGTGGGTCAGACCACTCTTGTGCCTCTGATACCTTTAATATATCCAAAATAGGAGTTAGAGATATGAATCAGCTCTTAGCTAGTTTGGTTTTTTTATAGGCACTGCAATACAAAGGACAGTGAAATAGAGTACACTGTTTCTGAAGGGTGTTGAACATTTTACCCTTTTTCTGATCTATCGGAAACAGGTTTTGAATCCTTCTAGCAGACGATCTGCAAGAGATCAGCCTGTCTACCAAGAAAAGTAATATGTTCCTATAATTCTGCAGGTATATAATGATGTTTCATTTCCTCTGCTTAAATCCTACTTTTGACCTTTGGAAGGAGAGTTGCATTTTGCTGGTGTAAGTCTCAAACTTTCAAAATTTCTATTTGGTTGCTAATAAAGTTAAAAGGTTAGGAAAGCAATTCCTGTCACTTTATCATAAACCTGGATTACATTGCATTTTGTTACTCAATTAGCTGAGGGATCTGTAAAGGTCTTACAGGGAAAATTACATTTATGACTTCACAGCGACTGTTGCTGAGTACTGAGAAATAGAATAGCAATATATCTACTCTAATAGATGTGCAAGTGGAAACATTGCCTAAGCTGTTTCCCTTTAATGTCTTGATATTATAAAGCTACTCTGCATTGCTGTTCCCTCATGGTACCACTCTGATAAACAGAAAGAAGTGTACAATATTGTTAAGACTGAGAATACAAGGAAGACTGAAGAAAAGGAAATGTACCCATCAACTTTTCTGTAACCCCATAGGAAAGTAGATGGCCCTCATAACCTTGACTTTCCCCTTTTTCTTTCCAGCCATTACTCTGTGTCTTTGCAGTACTGGACTTTGCAACTGATAGAACCATCTCTTTAAAGATGCAGCTTTCATGTTTAGACAAACTGCTGATGTATTGCAACTCAATAAAACCTATGTTCTTGATAGTGTCTGATGTAACCATAGAGCAAGAAAAGAAAAATCACCAGGGCAAAACACTTCATGGAAAAGAGAGATGAGGTCTGTGTTTTCAATTCAACTGTAAAAACCCTTTTAAGGAACTCAGAAACCACAATAGTAAGCAAACTGATCACAGGATATTTTCAATCTATATTTAATGTAATAATACTTGTAATCATCTGACATTCATGAACCTAATAGGCGTAGGAATATACTTCTTCCTAGTATTTCTATCGAAATCTTCCTGAGGTGGTTGTAGTGTAGTCAGCTGCAAGATGACTCAGCAAGGTGATGAGAAAGTAATGAAACAACTAATCTGAAAGGCAGGATCCAGGAACCACAAGCCTTTGGTTTGATAGCTCTAGTTTGGCTGATGTGTAATAACTAATCAATGACCTTCTGCAAGGATGAAAAAAATAAAGGTTTTCAGCCTTGAAGTGTAATTAGAAACATTTCCAAGTGCAAATCCCACTAGAATAAACATGCAATACTTTTTTTTAAAAAAGGAACGTTGGTTAATTTTCATATATCTTGCAACTTTTATGCATACAGATCACATTTCTGTACTGCTTTGCTCCTAGAAATGTGAAAATTTCCTTTGCACATGGAAATTTTCACAGTAGCAACTTCTTGTAATTGCTGAGTTTGGCTCTAGCATAGAAAGTAATAAAATGCAGGCCTAGCTGGGGCTACGAAGATACCAAGTGTGTGTATTCAAAAATGGAATCAGGCAGGAATGAAAGTCATCCCTTCATTAATGTCCTAGATATTCAATGATTGTAATATACCTTTCGTGTTTGTTAGCTGTCGCGGTGGTTCAAGCCCCGTCGGGAAGGAGGCCAGCCTGGCCACAGCGGTGGGCGCTTTCCAGGGTCTGAGCCACCAACATCTCCTCCCCCTGAGGGACTGATTGATGGCTATCTGTGTATGGCTAAAGTTCCAGATTTTTTGTTTAAATTGTACCTTCCATTGGATCCCCTCCCTAAGTCCCTCCTTCCCTCTGTTCCCATTTGCTATCCTCCTATCCTTCACCTACCTACCCTCAGATCATTGGTCTGTATGCTCTTCCTGCCCCCGTCGCTATCCTTATAAGCTCCGGCACCCGGAGCGTCCTTTGTTCCTTGGTCTCTGACCCCTTGAGAATAAACTATTCTGGCGAGACCATACCAAGGACCCGTCGCCTTCTTTGCTGCTTCCCGCCACCTCAGAGATCAGTGCAAGAGTGTTCACGGCGCCTGCTATCCCGGACCGTGAGAGCTGCCAAAGCTGTCGTTGAAAGTGCTCCCGCCTGGGGCGTTTCTGGAAGGCTGTGGCATCTGAACACTGAGCACACCGCCACGGCAGTTAGCATTTAATTTACATGACCTTCAAAATAAAGCACACTTCCTGCTTCAGAAACGCTACATTTTGATTTTCGAGTTTGACAGGTCTCCTAGGACAGGCAGCGTTTAAGTTTGGAATTGTCTTCTTCTAGGTCTACAATCAGCTTCACGAAACAGCTATGCAGGAACTAGAAATCTGAGGTCTGGTTTTCAGTGATTATGAATGTATTCTTAAACACACGGAGTTTGTTATAGGCTCTAGAGAAAGTTCCATGATTTCCTTTTCTAAAGAAATTCTTCAATAGACTAGCAAAACTTTACAAGAAATATTAATCTGTAGAACCTGTGAAATTCAAAGATTAAGAATGTGACTTCATCTTAAAATAAATTCTCTATTCACCCCTGCCTTATCTCTGTAGCCAGAAGACCTCTATACCACAATTTACCAGTGAACATTTTCACACAAAGAATGACATGTTTTAAGCAGTTCTGAAACTCAAATGGTAACTCATATTCTCTATTAGATGAGAAACACCCTTTAAATTGGATTTTTATGTACTACACACCAAATTTACTGTACAAAATACTATTTAATTTCTAACTTGGCTATTCGTTTATAGAAAATATGTGTATCATGACTTTTAACAGGAGAAAATATGACCTTCAAAAAGCTGGAAAAGACAGATGTGACATGAATTTGTATTTATATATCTCTGTTTCGAAAAAGAACATATTTGTGTTTTGACAAATAATGATATATACTTACAGGAAGACTGAGGTGTACAAATTGAAGATTTCTAAAACAATGTCTCAGATCTCTATTTTTCAGGATTTTGAAATTTGATGTAAATTGTCAGTATGTACAAAGTCATTTTTACTTTTAGCAGTTCATAAAAAAGTCATGAGTTATTTCCAGCTTTTGATTAAACAATAGTATGCTAAACAGATAAATTGTTCTAGGCAGTAATTATTATGTAAACAAAGAAATGCCACCTCTTGACTAGCTACAGTAGTTATTTACTTACACTGCCATTGTCTTAATTAAAAAGAATATATTTGCATGTAACCATAGGCATTTGCACAACCCACGTAACTTATGTTTATACATCTGTCTGAATGAAAGAAGTCCAAAAGTCTTTTGAGGGAAAAAACTCCTAAAAACTACTTAAATATAGCTCAAAGGTTCTTTTGTGGTTTCTCCAGAGCATCCAGGGAGAAAATGTTAAAGTGTTTTCCAGTTGCTCTGGTTTCTGCTTTACCAGGCCTGTTTTTGTTAGGGCCAGATTGCTGCACCACCTGTAACAGTGACCTTACATAACAGGGGCTGGTTTGTAAAAACCCCCGGTGAGCCTTGCTACAGTGCTCCCACTGTGGATCATGCTGGCACTAGAGCTGGGGTTTGGACTGTGCATGTTCAAGGATTGCTTTGCTTAGACTTGCTTAGAGCCTGGCACAAAGCATTGGTTGGATAGAAACAAAACAGACAACATTCAGCTCAGCTGAAAATTTTAGATTATATTTCTGGTATATGTACTGGCCTTAGACATCTTCATCCATTTCCTGCTGGTGCAGAAATGAGTGAGTAGCTGCAGTCGTGGCAATGGCAGTGTGGTATCTTTGAGCAGCAAGCACACTCAAGCCACTGGCGAAACTGGTATTAATGGCCCTCTGATTTCTGAAGTCATGCAAAGCCAACAGTATATTCATGATTTTGAACCCATGAAAATTAAGACTAGGGTAATATTTAAAAACTCTTTTTTCAGGCAAATTCAGCTGTGTGCTTACGTATAATTCGTTTGGAAAAACATCTCCTTCGTCTATTTAGAGACTTTATAACTGCTTTCAAGAACTGCAATTTATTGACAAAGTGCAGTGATCCATAAATTGAATTTTAAAATGATAGAATGTTTGTTTTGAGATACAACAAAGAAAGTACTTACTAACTTCTAGCCTGTAACTAGTTCTGTTTTTTTCTATGAGTGCTTTTGACAGGTACAATATTGAGCCTGTAGATAAAATTTTGTCAATAAATGCATAACGTTTTACACAGTGCAAACTTGTTTTTTCCATCTCTCCCCATTGTATAAAGAGAATTCCTATTTAAAAACTCTTAACTCAGTATGTTCAAATAAAACAACACAGAAAAAGTATTTTATTGGATTGATACATTGACATGCTGTATTCCTTAGTTATTTAAAACTTGGTAACAAGTTAGAAGATTCAATAACACAAAGGCAAGCCTTGACAAGTAAAACAAATTCATTCCACACTGCTAACATTTCAGAACTCTGCAATGCCCACAGGGGCTCCTTTGTCTCCCATTTATTCAAGGACTCACATATTTCTATATCGTGCCGTAAATACTGTGGTAAATGAGACACACTGAAGGTCAGAAAGAACTGAGTTCCAGGTCTAAGACTTTGTAATGCAACCATGTAGATCTGACTGATTTTTTTTTTATTCTGGAAACACTGTTGTCAAGTCCGTCAGCATTTCACAGGAATAAAAATGACAACATGCTTTTTCTCTGATATGTCCCATGTATTATTAGGTGGAGTCTGGGACAGTGGGGTTGTTTGGTTTTTTAGTTTGTTTTTTTTACATTATCTTGTTATACCCAGGGCTTTCTGCTTCTAGACAAATCTCCAATAATGCCACAAATATCTTCCAGGGAGCATGATGTCAGGTTTTACTTGATCTCCATTTTTTTGTCTGATATTCTGCGTCATTGGCAAGACTATCACTATCCCAGTTTATTTCCACTATTAAAGTACTCGGCCTGAACCTTGCCAGCTGAGTTCTTATCTGATTATCAAGGCTTGAGGGGTTTTTTTTGAATGTTAGTAATTTATCTCACTGGAGACAGAGCTTCCAAACTATGACTTCATATATATTTGAGTCTTTACTGGGTTAAGTTATCTCCAGCTTGGCTGACTGTCAAACTGAGAAAATATTTAGTAAGTTTGAGAGAAAACAGCCCTTCTGCTTCAGGATGTTAACCTATTTCCCATGACTCTTACCACTAATTCATCTTGTCATGTAAGTATTATGCTCTTATAGTTTCTACAGAGTAATTGCATAAAGGAATTAGGAGATATTTTTCATGATTTTGAAGACGAAGCTGCTGTTTTTCACAATTTTTTTGTCAATTCAGAAAAACATTTCTATTAAGCATTGTATTCCTTTTTTCACCTCTGTCACTTCAATTTCTACTGAAATCTACTGATCTGTTGTAAAGAACTATTACTTTATTTAATACATATATTTTTATTAATGCCTGTAAAATCAAGATATAAAATGAAGGCTATAAAATATGTAGAAAAAAATCATTTCAGGAGTACTGGAGCAATCAGTGCAGGTGAGGGAAAACTCACATAAGGAAAATATTTGAGTGGGAACATTTCAGATGTATTTTACCCTGCATACAGGTAGCTGAGTGAAAATAAAAACATGCCATGAAGTTCATGGATA
This sequence comes from Amblyornis subalaris, assembly GCA_018881555.1. Classification (NCBI taxonomy): domain Eukaryota; kingdom Metazoa; phylum Chordata; class Aves; order Passeriformes; family Ptilonorhynchidae; genus Amblyornis; species Amblyornis subalaris. The sequence continues at coordinate 2,615,337 of JACAXG010000062.1, read as the reverse complement.
CTTTACTCCTCTCTTTACTTGTTAAAGAGTAAAGCAGTAACAGTAGCATTTATACAATATTGTGATTGCTTCCAGTATGTCAAACTTCTCTTCACACATGATAATGTTTTCTGAAGGTTGTTTTGAACAAGAATGGGAGGTACAGACTTCTTTCTTGATCTGAATAAGCAAAGCCCAACAAATGGCCTAATGAAATAGTTGTCATAAAAGGGTAGAAGAAAGAGTAAGACAGATAACAAGTAAATTTTATATCCCTTAAGATGACAGGAACTCTGCTTTCATGCATCACCAGATAGGCCCCAGACAGACCTTCCCATGGTAGACCTGCCTGTGCAGGACAGTTCCTCCTTTTTGGCTATTTGATCTATTACATTATTTCCTTACAATAAAACACCTCTATTAATAATTTCTACTGTCAAACAACAACAAAAAAATACATGAGAACTTCCAGCTGCACTGTCACAAAGGTGGCAGACAGGCGTCATGAATGCTGCTTCCAACTGGGTGATGCTTTCGGACTCCTCTGTTCCACTGAACTTGCTGACCTTGTCCTGCAGCCAAGGATTTCTGCAGCACAAGGCAGCCTGAGGGCCAGGCTGGACACAGCACAACACAGTAAAATGTACAGTTGTCAACCCATCAGAATCACTACATCCCATCCCCTTCATCAACATACAGTTTACTTTTCCAAAGATATTATCATTGCAGATTATATAAATAACAGGGTGTTTTCAAGGCCAATGGACATGATTCAATAGATTATACCTGGACTGTTTAAATTCCCTAACTCCTTGAATACAAGGTCTTCTACAAGGCTCCCACTAGTCAGGTACAGTCTGATCTTTGTCTATTATATTGTATATCAAAAAGAAAAAAAAAAAAAAGAGAAAACATTACTTAGGTTTTACTAAATTTTTATATGTTACAGGACAAAAGCCAAATCCTCACTATAGATTTACTGTAAATAGACTGAATGCTATGACTAATAAGTGCTGATTTATGATTCTAAGATCAGAGACTCAATGCTGAAGTTCTTTGTCAAACAACTTCTTACTAAAATTAGTGATACGAATAAACGTGGAGAACAATAATTAAAAATAAATCAATATCTTAAAATGGATACTACAAGTTCATACTCAAATATAAATCTGAAATTAAAATATTTACAGCATTGACTTTTGCCACCGAATTATTTTCATACTCTGTTATTTCATTTTACTTTGTCCTTCTCGCCAGTCACTTCCAATCTCTTTTGCTAAAGAACTATTGTCTTCACAGCCATTTTCATGATCTTTACCATACCTTGGAAATAGGATGTTCTGCTCAAGCTGCAGCTATGTAGTGTTCACTGCCATTTGCAAGTTTTAGCAGACTTGAGACGGCCCACCAAATACACACATTTGAGTAAAAATGGCACAGCAATGTCATATAAGTTTGATTATAGTGGGTGAAATCAGTTGAAGTGTGCAATGTTGTGGTGCTGTAAAATCGCTAAGCGTTGTAGTAATAGAAATACTGTCTGATGTATGCAAAAACAAGTCCATGTGGAGACAAATTGGCAAGATAGAGAAAGAGTAATTAAAAACAAAAGATGCAGTTTCCAGATATCTTCTTTTCTAAATAAGTCAAGGAGGAAATCTAAAGAAATTATGGATATAGCATTAATGGTTAAGAATAGCAATAGCTGCCATAGACGTCATGTCCCGCTGCTTCTTCTTCAGTGGCAGAAGTATATGGAGCAGGAAACTGCAAGCAGATGATCACAATTGACTGTCTAGACTGTGCCTTGTGCTAGAATAGCCAATGACAAAGTGAGCACTGACAAGATAGGATATTTACTGCCTTCGCTTTTAGGAATGTGGGAGGAAAAGTTTGATCTTGATGGACGAAATAGATTAATCTCCAAACACCGAAATAAATCAAGGAAACTCTGAAGTTACATGAAATTATAAGTCTAGCTTATCTTCTTAGTTTAAATCATGTAAATTAGGACTATCTTTGCTGAAGATAATGGAATAACAATCACTGTGTCTGGGAAAGAAATCTGGAGCCCTATTCTAAGCCCCAGACTTTGTAAAATCAAAATGCTCAAAAAAGCTAAAATGTAGGGTGGAAAAGTCACAGACAGTATTAGTAGTTACATGCCTTCTGAAATACTACTTCAAAGATACTTAGCGGTGTGTTAATTGCTTTCTTTGCCAAACCTGTAATTCTATCTTTTCTGTGTATTAAATATCAAAGTGTAAATGCAGTACTTAAAAGCATTCTGTCCTGACTCTTCAGTTATTTCTTTAACTAGGTATATCTAATTGGCAAATCTAAAATTTTTACTCAAGACTCCATAGATTAGTATATATGTTTTAAGATTTATATAGAAAGTGAACTACTGGAATTAATGTAAATGCTGTATATGTTAATTGAAATTCCAGTGATATAAAACTAATAATGATATGATTACAGGAATTTTGAATTATGGGTACTTGATGAAGGTGGGTACTTTTCTTTCTAAAAGTAAGAAAAGTGCATGTATTTGAGGAATGCAAAATATTCTTGAGAACATGGTAAACAAAAGTCAACTGACAATTCAGTCCCTAAAATTTCACAAAATATATAAGGAACACCAGGTGTGTAAAAGACATTATGGTTTTGACACAGAGAATTCCAATTTTCCAATATTTAGCCTGTGTTTTTAGGGTTAATGTTTTAATATGCTACAATGATCCACTATGTATCCTCCAATAATATTATAAAGTATACTGAGAAATTAATAAATGAAAAGGAAAAACAAAAAAATGGGAAAATAGATAAGAAAGTTCAATTAGTAGATTATGAAGAAGTGATAAGAGACTACTTTGGATAAATAAATATAAAGAAGATTACAACAGCAAGAGACAGATAGGAAGTAGTAGATGCAAAACAGCCAGATATATACAGAGGTTTCAATTGCATTTGGTTATTTTTCAATCAATCAACTTTCTCTTCGCAAGTCTAGGGAAGGTTTGTGACATGAGAAGAGAAGCAAATTATGTCCAAGGACAGCTGTAACCCTGTGACTACTTTTATGCCTGTAAATTAAGTAGTGCCAAGGTCCATTTTTTATCCTGAAGCCAACTGGCATAATCTTGTGTAGGTCTGTCCTGTAAAGCTCCCTTATTCCCTCCCTTAAGCTAGTCTTTTGAAGAAGAGTCACTGGTTCAGACTAAGCTCTAGATGATGCCTCAATTTTTGGTGGGAAAATACTCCTTGGCCGAGGCCATAACAAGGACACCTAATCCCCGGGATAGCAAGATGGCCAGTCGAGCTGCAGGGCCTGGGCTCTAGACGTTTTGAGGTGATTTGTGTAGATGTAGCTCCTACATTTAATCATTAAATTCCCTGCTATATGCACTTTACCTTTACTTGAACCTTATTTAGACAGCAACTGATTTTAATTTTAGAACAATTTCTTTAATTTCTGCCTTGTTATAATGCTCCTGAAAATTTGCTTGATAGCTGAAACTAGCCATATTCTAGTGTGACATCTGATGCCCTAAAATCCAAACTCATGCCTTAGTTTTCTATTTTTATTGACATATGCTAAGAAGACAGAAAATGATTTATAAATAATAGGAAAACCATGAAAAATAATGTTAACTATGAAAATAGTTGCAACAAATCTGTAGTGAAAAAGGAGTGGCAAAAGGCTAAACAACTTAAAAATATAAAGATATTTAAACATGAATAATATTTTAGCAAAGGTAAAAGTTAAAATCCTGACAATTCAGACAATTGGTTGCATGCTTCTTTCTTATCTGTAATCTGTACATGGTTTATCTAGGGAAATTTTATTGTCTTGGATTTTTTTGTTGTTATTGTTTTGAAGTCACCAATAAAAATATATTCAGACTTCATACAGAAAGAGTTATCAATATTAGAAACAGATCCAGAACAGAAGGTTATTCAGGTCCAGCATACAGCTTTAAGCAAGATTACTTTTACTTTTGGTGTGTTTTGATATTTATCTTCAGATATCGACCAGAATTTTTCTTTAACTGTAAACACATCAATAAAATTGAAAACACCAATATGCTTAGTTTCTCATGCTGCACAAGCTACTAATAATATAGAAAACTACAGTAATTCATAATTATCAGTGTTCTTGTTTTTATTATTGATATCTATATTAGCATATAAGTAAGTATTAGACAATCTACAAAAATAAATCAATAATTCTTTAAATACTGAAACATTGTTTGGGAACAAATTCCTGAATTGTGTATGAACTCCGTATTCTCCATACACAGGCTATGATCCCAGGACCACCATAAAAAGCACCTCCTCAAGCAGCCCACAGAGGGGAATGAACCTCTTATGGTTGCAAACTTCCAGCCAGGGTGATTTTGAGTAGCAGGATTTGACCTGAAGTAGGACAGGTAGGAAAACTAACAGATGCTGTTTTAGCAGCACATCTTTATGAGTCTCATAATCTTGAAAGCGGCAAGGGAAATTATAGCCAGGGCTAGTGTGTCCATCTTTGCTACCAAGACCTCACTATTAACACACAAACATACATCAAACATATTACATTAAAAGTTTTTTGAAAATCACAGAATTTCATAATGAGACACTTTAAAAGAAGGAGGGGGGCGTTTTCAAAGCAGCATAACAAAAATGAAGAATCTTCTGAATTTGAATTTATTTAAGAAAGGCTCAAAGGAAAACATTTTTAGAAAATGGAAATGCTTTTGCTGTCATGCAGGCTTCAAAATTACATTTCCATTATACAAGAGGAAAGCGATCCTGGACTGAGATTTTGGAGCACAGCAGGAAAGTTATGCATTGTTTGTGCAATATCTCCTGGAATTTGTATGTAAACTTGATCAGCCTATCTGCCTAACCTGTTCCGTGCATGTTTCACAGCTCTCTGGCAGTTTCTCTAATGGGATCTCCTTGCTTCTACTTTGTTCTCTGCATTAATGCAACCTACATAATATTTGCATCTATTTTATGAATAATATTAAGACATCCATAGGTTTGGTTTAATCACTTAATAAGGATTTTTCTAAACCTTAAAATGTAACTGAAAAACGATGCTGTCATACAAATCGCAAGGTTGTGCATGCAGTCCTGCCCACTGCCAGAGTGAAGCCCACAAGCAAGCATTTTTCACCATTCAGGTTTTTCTTTACCAAGGCATTTAGTATCTAGGAATATTGTCAATTTCATTGTAGACCATTTAAACATTCAATTAAACCTCTACTAAATAAATGAAATGAAACCATAATATTAGCTATTAGGTGTTTTCAAGGTTATAAATTACAGAGGGTTTCTTGTAAAATTGATATTGGACTAACGGTATGTTTGACATCATGCTAAGGTTTTTAACATGTTTTAAACCATAATGAATTTAATAATTTCTTCAAGAGAATGAAGAAAATTAAAAAATGGTGTTTTATAATGGAATTTAAAAATGCCATTTATCAACACAGTGCTAACTTCAAATTACTTGAAATACTTACACAGTGTTTTGAAATATTTATTCAATGAATATTTAAATTCAAGAAAAAAATATTAATTCCTTTCAGACCAGATCTTTTGTGGAATCATAAAATACTGCATTGTTCTTGTCTAGAGGCCCTTTTCCTCGGTGCCCAACTTGAATATTTATCAATTATTTCACCCTGTGTTAATCTTTGATGGATACATCCTTAAAATTTAACTTTTTTTCCCCCTCATGTTCTATTTTCCTACCGATTTAAATGAACATAAATATAATATTTTGGATAGATTATGTGTATTTTTTTAAATGAATACATATTATTCAATTTCTGTTGAAGTTAGTACATTAAAACAACAAAACATGTTAGGAAGTATGTGGTTTTCCTGCTATAGCCAAATCCCAAAGGTTTTGTGAAGCAAGAAGTACAGCTTTTATTCAAGAAGGGGAAAAATGGGGAAACCCAAAACTTTCTCAACATTCATTTTTTACCTAAGGATTCCAACATAGAGGAAATGAGACAATATTTTTTATTTCTGTGTTTTGTAAGTAATAAATTTGAATATTTAGAATATCTATTGATTAACATTCTAGGATGAGCTGTGAAATTTGCATGCATTTATCTGAGAAACATATGAGAAGTAATTTTCATCTTAAGCAGTTGTAGAAGTTGGCTGAATGGCACCCTTAGCATGCAAAAAAACCCCAAAAGACAAACATAACACATAGGATTTTTTGCAGTTTTAGCTTTGTATCTCTAGAAATGATTMATATAATAAACTTATGGTCATTTTTTAATGCTAATATTCACTGTGTTATCAATCATGCTTCTGAAAAGTCTCTTGCTGTTAGTGATAAAAAAGTCTCTCAGTCCTTGGAGATGCAATATCTATTAATATTTGGATGAACTCAAATTAACATTACTATTCTTCTATGGCAAGCATGATTTCTCAGTGTTTCTGTGCAAGGAAAACCTGTCTCCCAATTCCCTATTTAGGGATTTAAGCTTGCTATTAATATAGCTAAAACCAGGGTTTGACATTATACATCTGTGACTTTGAATACAAGAAATTCATACACTGGGATCATTCCTTACGTTTTGCTCTCTGCCTCTTGACAAGCAGGCTCATAAGGGTTATTCTTTGGGACACTTCATCTCCACAAGGTGTCCTAACAATATTCTTCCTGAACATTCACCCTTCTATTCTTACACTGCTACCTGGATTGATTTATTAAGATCTGAAGGAAACTAGTGATACACTGGGTCAAATATAGGAGAAAAGTGTTATTTTTCATTATGGACCAACAATAGCCACTTCTGGGAGTGGGACCAGAGCAGTGTCATGTACTGCTTTCCTTCTGAAGTCTGTGTAAGCTTAAAGGATGTCACATATTGCTCATGGTGCTTTTCATTTTAGGTACTGGGAATTATCTCAATGCATGGCAAAAGCTCTCATAAAAAGTCTTTAGGTTACACTAATTAAAAATTTTACTTGTTTCAGGCCTGATAGAAGATAGGTCAGCACTTGCGATATCCCTATCCTGTAGAAATTAATAGATTAGGCAGAAGTGGGTTTATTCGTAGATATCTTGTTTTCTTCCTTGTTGTTTTTCAAGATTTCCCTCTTCTGGAGGATGGGAAGGGAATGTAAGCAATATACTATACTTTACAGAAAAATTTCACTGTGAAACTTATTCAGCAGCAATCCTCCCATTATGATCCTTTCTTCAGAGAGCTGGATTACACTTTCAAACTGCTGCCTGCTACTTGTACAGCAGATAAAGATCTTTAAAAGTTATTAGGGACTCAGTTCTTTTCCATGAGGTGCTGTTAATTCCTGAAAATTCACTCCCTTGCTGCAGCAGGCTCACATGGAACATGCGAAACTGCAGAAATCCAATTGTCCTTTTGGAGTTTTAGGTTCCGGTTTTTGGTTTGGTTTAGGTTGTGGTTTTTTGGGGTTTTGTTTTGGGATTTTTGTTTGTTTTGTTTGTTTTGTTTTATTTGGAGAGCAATACGCATATATGCAGACCTCTGACAAAAAACTCAGCACAACTAGTTGCTACTGGGGGAAAACACAATGCATTTTAGAAAGTATTGCTTTGGGAATAAGAAGTGAGTGACTCAGGATTTCTTAACTTCTGTTTCTTGTTCTACATTGTCATCTATATAATTTTCCTTTGTATAAATAATAAAATTACTGCAGTGTAACACTTTGTATTCTGAGCAATTATAGGCACAAGTTTAATGAGCTGACTGCCAGAGAGTTCCATTATAGTGGTCTTCAAAAAAGAAGAGATACAATAATTACAGTGAAGAAGCCCTGGATAGCTAATAAAGGACTTGACTTGATAATTACTGTTTCTGTGTGTCTGTGTTAGAACAGGACTGTCCTTTCTCTACAGCTTTTAGGTATAATGATATTGTGACATGATATGTCATTTCTATGATATTTTCCTACTCTAAAAGGTACACTGGAGACAGTTTAATTCCAAGTGTCACCATTTTGGGCAACATGAAGGAGGGACTGAAAGCTGTTTATTCATGTTTCTAAACTGAATGGTAAATAGCTGTCTTGGTTACATAATTTTTTCAGTGTGGGGGATGCTGTCTCTTAGGGAACTCAGTGAGACCAGATGGGGTTCTTCTGCAGAAAACTTTTTACAGGGCTATAGTACAGTGAAGTCCATGCAAGTTTCACACTTAAAGAAGGTTTCACCACATAGTCAGAATGGCACAGGAATAACATGCAATGTCCATTTATCCCAAGGTTATTTCAGATTAATCTGACATCTACATTTTAAGACAATTATACAACATTAGCAAAAAAACAGCATTTAACCCAGAGTGTTTGAATAAAAGTAGGCATGTCTGTTCTCTATATAGTGAAGAAGGAGACCATGTCTATGTCTTAAGGGAAGAGAGGAAGGAGGACATTTGAGCCAAACTCACAACCGCGGTTGTCTAGAATCTTGCCTTTCCTATCAATGTAGTAATTTCCCTTCTTAACTAAAACTTATGTGAAGCATTGAACAGAAATGGTGAGTCTTCAGTGGGGACACCTGCCCTGAGAGCTGGAGAGGTCTTTCTGGGGCAAGTAACATCACTAGAAAGGGAATGCTCGTATTAGTAGATAGCTATTTTATTCAGATCCAATGAGAAAGTGTAAGACCTGAAAGGTTTCTTCAGAGCTGTGGTATTCTTTTTATTAACGTAGACCCTTTTTCACAAATAGAGTGTAAAAACTGTATATCAGGATTTTTGACATGTATTTTCCTGTATTAAGGTGATTTTGTGTTTGAATTGTTTTCTTTGTGTCTGATTTGCATATTTTGTTTTCACTTAAAAAAACCCACCTCTGAACAGAATTATTTGCATTACTTAATTTCACCCAATTTTATTTCTTTTACTTTCTAGAACATTATAATGATATAAAATGAATTTTGTTGTTTATTTCACATTGTTTGACTGGAATAAAGGGTGATAGTTGATGTTTCCACTATCTGCTTATCAAAGCCAGTATAATTGTAATGGATTTCTATGGTTCTATGCCAGTTTACATGGGCTAAAGATCTTTTTTACTATGTTCTTGCTGAATTGTGATTTGAATCCAAATACTGATTGTATCACAACTGGGAAAGACTCTGGACAGTGATTCCAGAAATATGCTGATCTCCATGTAGTCATATAAAATCACTTACATGTGTGTACTCTTTTGGGCTGGAATAGTTAATTTTCTTCACAGTAGCTGGTATGGGACTATGTTTTGGATTTGTAACTAAAACTGTGTGGGTAACACAGGAATGTTTTAGCTATTGCTGAGCAGAGCTCACACAGAGCCAAGGCCTTTTCTGTCTCTCACCCCACCCCACCAGTGAGGCGGCTGGGGGTTCACAAGGAGTTGAGAGAGGACACAGCCAAGACAGTTGACCCCAACTGACCACAGAAATATCCCAGACCATGTGGTGTCATGCTCCGCATACAGATCTGGGGAAGGAGAAGGAAGAGGGGGATGTTTGGAGTGATGGTGCTTGTCTTCCCCAGTCACTGTTACCCATGATGGAGCCCTACTTTCCTGGAGATGGCTGAACAGCTGCCTGCCGTTGGGAAATGGTGAATGGATTCCTCATTTTTCTTTGCTTGTGTGCATGGCTTCTGCTTTACCTGTTAAACCATCTTTATCTCAACCCATGAGTTCTTTCCTTTTTACCATTCTGATTTTCTCTCCCATCCAACAAGGGGAGAGTGAACAAATGGAGTGTGTGCCAAGCTGCCAGCTGGGGTTAAACTGTGACAATGTTGACATTATCTTGAATATGTCATGCTTTCACTCATATTTTGTTTATATAGCCTGTGCAGAAGTCTAGAAGCTTAACCAACACAGGAGGGGGAAAGAAGAAATAAAAGGTTTTCCAACATGAGAGGAAGCAAGTTATTTCCAAAATGCAAAATACAGGGTTGTGGAGAGCTCTGGATGAAGTAACAGTGCTATAACAGAATAAAGAAGCAAAACCACTTTTGGCAATGTTTTGCCTTGGCTTATTCATCTTACTTGTTTACAAATTCAGTAAGTGATCTGGCTCTCTCATTTTATAGCAAGTGTGTTCAAAGCTACTTTGAGTCTAGTGATGTAGTCTTGCATCGTATCAGCCCCCAAAGGCTTGCAAATGCACCTACCCATGACAGTTACTTGTGAATGAACCAAGTAATGTAACATGAGGGAAATTAAAATACATATCCTGAAGCCTCAGATCACTTTTACCATTAGGAAAGTTAGTTCTTAGAAATGTTAGACTGCTGTGATTTTTCTAAACAATGGCACTACTGTGGATTAGGAATAAAGTCATTTGACAAAAGCTGATATGCTTTTGGTGATGTTCTTTGCCGTGATCAGAGGGTGAGGTAGGAGTGGCATTTAAGCTTGGGGAGAGGACATCTACTACTGTACTATAAATGTAGTTACAGTGTCATCTTTCTAAAGCTATAATCCCTGATGGGATGAAATTATGTTATGTAAAAATGTATATGCTGTGTAAATTCAATTTCTGCACCCTCTTTCTTACACTCCTTTGAAGTGCTGCCACATAGCCGTTTGCACAGGTTCCCCAGTGTTCCTATAATTACTTTTCATGTTGTCAGCAAGATGAAGAGATCAGAGCCAATGTTTTCCCTTTCTGTCTTGCTCATATTGGACAGCGGTGTTGCTTTTTGGGCTCAGGTGGAAATGTAATTCACTGAATGTAGAGTGCCATGAGAAAATAGCTTCTTTCTTTTTTACTTGATTGGTATTTTTCTACCTGCATAATTTGGGAACAAAAATGAATTGTGATTTGGAGCCATATTTTTCTTCTTTGATAATATCCTTCACTGAAGGTCTTGGCTAAATGCCAATATAAAGTCCAAGTACATTGACACATTAGCTAGGTTTCCCTTAATTTTATTTTTAATCAAGCAACAAATATTTTTGTCCTCTTCTGACCTACTTTCTATCAGCTACTGCAGTTGTATCCATCACCTTTAATTTTCTCTAGGTTGTTCTGGTAAAAATACTGGTTTTCTTCTCTATCGTGAATGTGGCTAGAATACAATTGATCCTGTTTAATTGATCTTGGAGAAATACTGACTTCATTTTGGTCTTCATGTCATTTTCTGGATGGTAATATTGAAACAAACCACCTAACTAAAAAATCCCCAGCAGACTGACTTCAAAAGGATATCTAAAAGAATAAAGATGAAAGACTGATGCTGAATATACATATATTAGGCAAAAACCTGCCCACTTCTATCTCCAGAAAATGAACTAAAAGAAGCAAACAAAAGCCTAAACCAAACCCCATTTCTTATTGTGTAAACTAATGTTCTATTATTCATTCTATTTTGAAAGAACATCATCAGAATTTCTTGGAAGCTTCTTTTATAACAAGCAGAGATGGCAACTGCCAAGATGACAGCCAGAGTGGGAAGGATGGTTACATACTCAAAAGTAAGCAGTGGGCTGTCCTGACCTCCCACAATCTAAAACCACATCACCCTTCCTGCACCCCAGGCATTGCTGCGCTAAGGCTCACAGAACAAGAATGGTAACTGCACAGCTTGTAAATCAGACAGAGAACATGAAAGGGATCTTTGCAATACAAAAAGTTTGAATAATCTGCAGGTCCAATATTTATTTTCCAGCTCAATAAAATTCAACTTAGAATTCTACTTCTCAGCATCAAGCATAAGAATGAAAAGTCCTGTTCACCTTTCATATCATAGAATAGATGCAAACATAATGTGTAGAGTTTCATATGTATCTGGTTACAGGTCTTTCCTTCTCAGGTCCTTTTCCAGATCTTTTGTAACATTTAGTATTCCTCTCCTTTCCTGTCTGGCCTTGTGAATAGATAAGTGACTAAGGAGTTTGAGAGAACAGACAAATAGGCACAGTAACTGTGAAAATACCTTTGAAGTTTGCAAAAAATGTTAGAAAAAACTTAAAATGTAGTGTTGAATAAGCTACTACCAAATATGGTGGTACAGAAATGAGTAGATATAGCCTCAAATTTGAGAAAAACTGCCAGATACTATGCATGACTCTTGGCATTCCTTTCATGCTGTAATACTGACAGACTATTTAATTTCTAATAATATTGCAGTCTGTTATGAACTGCTCACTTGTCTTTACATCTTCCAACTTGATAAATACTAGAAAACAGGAAAGGCTCAGATTTGGCTTTCTTGTATTTAATTTTAATCAGAGAAAGTATTGGTAGAACAAGCTCTTAGTAAATGTGAACAAAAGACCCTACCTTGAACATCAATATTGTATTGATCAATGGCATGCATACAAAAAATATGACTGTTATTATTAATGCTTTTCTCTATTTTTCTTTATTGTATGATAGCAAGATATTATGTTTTTGAAGATAGAACAGAGCTTTAAAGGTCATATGTACACTTGCATTTTATCAAAATACAGAAATACTCAAAAATTTTTTATTTATATTTAAATAAATATTTAAATTCTGTGCTCTTTCTTAAAATAATGCAATATAATTTGTGCTCAAAAGTAATTTTTTGTTATTTTTTGTATTTTTGCACATGTTAAAATGACAACAATCACATAAACTGTCAGTGGATATTGAAAGGTAGTTAACTGGTAAAAATGAAAAGAAGACAACCGGAAAAAAAACCCAACAAAAAAATAAAATTGCAAATTGAATTTCCCTGAGTTTTTGTATATGACATAACAAATATTTTGATTGCTATTATTGTACATCTGTGACTGTCATTCCCATTTAAAGTCCAGACAAAACAAGGGAATCAATAAAGCTGTTGTGTGTGATTGTACTGTGCTTAGATTTTGTACTTTTTGTGGGTTTCATTGCAAAGAAAATACATGCCCAGACCCTACTTGAGTAGTGTGTATTTCATCTTGACACAAAGAACAATCATAAATTGTATATTTCTCTTCCCAGATTAAAATGAACAGTATAATTTATATTAGCTAATTAAAGCTTTCTCCTAGATTAATAAAATAAAATAACATTTTGACATTTAATTTTGAGCTACACACATAGACACTTTCTATGTCATCAAAAAGAGATGTGAATCTTCAGGCAATTATCCATACCATTGTAAGGCAGACGTCACATGGAGATGTCCTTCCAATAACTTTGGAATGTATAGTTTATATTAGATACTTGCTTGTCAGAAGAATAAAGTAGGTGAAACATACGCTAGCCATCAAAAGCCTCATTCAGCACATCTTATCCTTTTATATTTAATTACACTTATCTAAGGATTTCACCATGTAAGAAAACAGGTGGGGTGAGAAAAAAAATGAAAACTTGAGAATAACAACATCTTTCTACTTGCATTATTCACAATTTGTTTGACACGTACTTACCTGCAGCTCCTATTAACATCTGAACCACTTTGGTGTCTTGGTGAGGATAAAGAAATATGTGAGGCTCAAGGAACAGACTTTTGAAGAATCTCAAAAGCATGAATGACTTGTACTTATTTCTCCCAGCTGCCACCCATTTATCCCCATCTCTTTACTAGTACTTCTATAACACTTTATTGACACTGGAAGTAGCTTTAAACACTAAAGAAAATATGTAATATTTTACTTGATATTCAAAATATTAAATTTATTAAAAATAGTCACATTTTAAAAATTGTTGAAAGAGTAAAACATAGTGTTGTGAATAACAAAATATATTAAATATATTTCTGATGGTTTTGCAACTTGAGAATGGATTCTTTCTAGTAAAGTGAAAACCCTGAGTAATGCACTTCTTGCATTTGGAGTGTTGGTGAGTTTTGTGTGTTATATCTAATGAGAAACAGAAATACAATGAGTGGCTTATACGTAATTTCTCCTGATTTTCTCTTGACTTTCATCAGCATTTGTTTTCACATAGTTTGTATTACAATGCAGTGTCTTTGGGATAATAACCCTGTGGGAACGCATGAATAAAATTGCCTATGGACTACATAACAGCAGTTTGAAATAAGTAAATGGATTTCATTGTTAAATGGAATCCTGCTAAAATTGCTTTGACTGTACCAGGGCTTAGTGCTAACAGCTACTGACCTTCATGCAATCATTCACTATGGCTGAATATCGATTTTAGAGACACCTACCTTAAAAAAAACTTAAAGGAAAATGAGCACAATTTGATATAACATCAAGGTGGGAAACAAAAGTAGGAAAAAAGAAAAACTTCATATATTAGTTGTGGGTATGGCTGCATCATAAATCAGGGAGCAGAAAAAGAGGGTCAATGCAGCCACATCTATATCATATTTTATCTAAGGCACAATATCCACTGCATTGTTTCAGCTCTTTTATGTAGTCTGACCTCTTTATGTCCATTTGCTCATACTGCCCATCCAGCTGCATGAATGTTACTGTGGAGCAAACCTCAAAGCRTATCCTAACAGAAGTTGGTTCACTCAGAAGTCACAGTTCCAAAAATCACACTTCAATATTCTAAAGATATTTCAAACCTAGGATGCAGCAGTCCTTGACAATTTTCCAGAACATTTACTAGTCCTTCTGTACATTATAATTGACAGGAGGGCTGCAGCAAAAAAACCCCAATAGAATAATAATAGAAAATGCACCAGAATCAAATTATTAAAAGAAGATGTTAGTGAAGTCCTTACACCATGAAAAATTCTAAAATGAGACTATAACTTAATTAGAGCATCACAGCTTTTTTTGAATGTTCAAAAAAGTGCTTTTTAGAAAAGAGGATAAAAGTAGATGCATCATCAGAAGAATGAGTTTTTTTTAATGTGAGGTGCAATTTTAGGCATCTTCACAAACTAGTTATATTTTGTCATCTCATGGTCTAATTATGTTCTGCTTTCTCTTAAGTATCTATCTTTRTACTACTCTTACTGTAGATGTTCTGACAGTATATATTACTTTGCAAACATTTCTTTTAATTTAGAGCAAAGCTGAATCTCAAAAATTCTTCTCTAGAAAGATAATTGTACTGTATGGAAAGAAGTGGGGGAGAAAAAGAGGACAAATAAAATGGCATGGCCTGATCTTTGTTTTTGAGAACATTTTCCCATCAGCTTTCTCTGGAAAAAAAAGATTTTCATTTTGCCTTAAAAATCAGTCAGACAACATTGCTTAACACATATTCTTCCTTGTCAAACATTTCGCTGATGCTTCATTCTGTAGACAGCTTAATAAAAGGTATTTCACCCTTAGCATGTTACTGAAGTTGTGTGTCATTTTCTTTCCATTTCACATGACATTTGTGGAAGCAGAAGTCCCAGATACCTTTTAAGTATATAACTATTAGAACTGTTAACTCCTTTCTTTCTGCATACTTTACAGCACAGATAAAAAGGAAATTGTAAACAGTGTTTTCTCTTGTGAAGATAATTTGTGATAACTGGACAAGCCTTAACAGTCAGTAATATTTAAAAGATATGAAAGTTACATATTTTCCTCCCTTTCTGAGGGTTGCTCAGAGGGTTGCAATATTCCAATACATGGAGTGAAATTACAAGAGTTGTCATGTTTCTTTACACAAGATTTTTTTTTCCACTACCATATATAAAGCAAACTCTCTACATGATGTTTGACGTGCAATTTTGATAAACTACATATTTCCTGTTACCTTTTAAAAATAACTATATGAGCATTCAGAAGCTCAGAGGAAGATGTCTCATTAAGGTTATCCAAGGAAGGGCTTTTTCACTGCAAAGGGAACCTTAGGTAAAGGGGGAAGCAAAAGAAAAACTCCACAAACACACACAAATACATCCCTAATAGATGAAGGATAACAGAGGCTATGCCAAAGACAAAATGTCCCCAGTTACTAGTTGAGGAGCCATCAAGAAATTCCAGGCACAGCTCTGAAGGTGATCAACCTGGAGTTTGTAATTGATAAGACGGGGGAAACAAGAAGAAGATGAGGATTTGGAGTATTCCAAGGTGTGAGCTCCCTGGGCCTGTGGTGTCAACAACTGGAGGCAGCAAGGTCTCAGTGCTAGACACTGGAGTAGGTGAGGGTCTTGACCCAGCCACTGGGTTGAGAATGGGATATGTTCCAAGCGTCAGCTGTTGGAGGAACTGGGGTAGGGTGAGGTGAGTGAGGAGCTCTGCACTGGCAGCTGGAGACAGACCATGGGTCTCAGCCCATGTGCCAGATGCTGGTGGGGGTGTAAGTTTCTCTATCTTTCCCAAACCTGATTTGAGTCTGAGTGTGTATATGGTTGACTCAAAAACCTCAAAGTGGACAAGTAGAATGCCCTGGATCTAGCAGGAATATCAGGCAGGCCAAGGTCTGTGCTGGTATTTAAGGGAGATCTGTGATTGTGGGCTGCCGATGAGATGAGCATGTGAAAGTGTGTGTGTTTGCTGGCAAGCATCACACTGGACCAGCCAGCAAGTAGGGGACCCGTGAGGCAGATTAGAGACGCAGGAGCTGGGCAGGCATTATTGGACAGGCAGAAGGGCCATGCTAGTACTTGGAGGATCTGTGAATGTGCTTGCGAATCTAGAAAACATTGCATGTATGCTTTCACTAGTGACCTCCAGTCCAGACCAGCTGAAGAGGAGGAGTTGCTGTCTGTGCTGATGTTTTAGTCAGTCCTGTATGTGGGTGCTGTTAAATCTAGAACCCTTTCTGTGCCTGGCTGTCTAGCAGGTGCTGCCATTGTCTTCTCTGTCTGTGCCTGTCCATCTGTGTGTGTGTCAGAGAAATGCTCTCAGCAAGCCAACAAACACCAACCAAACTAGACAGCAGTTGGTTTTAAGAAAATGTTCCCTATATATGTTACTTTCAACAAATGTATACTTTTTTCTATAAATTAATAGGCATAATATAACTGTGAATGGAAGGGACAATTCATTTAAATGAAAAGTGAATCACTTTATATTATACATGTACTATAACTCTTTATATGCATAGAAAATTATTCAGATACATAAAATAGCAAGAACCAGTTAGTAAAACTAAAATGCACAGGATACAGAATGAACAAGAAGGAAAGCAATAGGTTTAGATTTACAGGACTTCTTAAATGGCAAATAAAATGATATGGAAATATATGACAAAAAATATTCAGTAGCACTGACTAAGTCCCTGAGTTTTATAGAATTTATGCTTTAAAGCGTTTGAGAAGTCAGGTTTTTTTAAAAAGAAATTAATCTATTCCACTCCTATGACAAAAACCACAAGGATATTGAGAAGCTGAATCACAACATGGCAGTCTGATTCTTATTCTTGTGTTGTTTTATTGGTTGGAATTTTTTCCAGATTCCATATCAGTTCCTTTTAAATTTAATGATTTACAATAAAAAGATTGTGTTAAAAAATAGATTTGAACCACAGTTTCTCATTTTTTATGTGGCTGTGATATTTCCAATGATACCTGCTTGATTTGACTTCATGAGTGTCATTGTCCATTGTCATTATTTGTTTCTATGTCAGTAGTGTTCAGAGGTATCAATGCCTATGAAAATATATCAGTGATAAGGATATTGCAGTACAGACTATTCTCAGTTGAACTTAAAACTGGAGTAGTCAGAAGATAGGATAAAGAGAGGGTGGATTCATTTACAAAGATCTGAATCTGAAAATAGGCAGGTTTTCTTACCATGTAAATATAGGCATTTTGGATTCCACCACCACATCTAAATGTAGTACATAATCCCTATACTCACCCAGGGATTAATTCCTGGTTCCCAGGCCACGTAATGTTGCTTGGCCTCAGCCCCCTCTACCTCGAGCGGTGCTTTAGTAATACAAGGCACCTGTCTCTGATCTTTTCTGTCACCCCGGCGGTGCTCCGTGGCTCACACAAAAAGTAATAGCTATTTTGTGCACACACACAGAATTACTATTATTGTGTGCTTTCTCCAGTTCAAAGTGTTGTAACAATATATTGAAAATTTGCTGAATCCAAGTTACAGAATGGGTTGCCTGAATTCTTACCAGTCAGACTCTTGTTATGGTCCAAAGGAGCAGACTGTGCATGCAAAGCAGGAATTTAGTGTTAGTCATAGTCTTAATAATCTAATCAAATGATGGTTTTTAGATCAGTTGTCATTACATTAGTGCTTATATTTCATACAAGTAAGGTGATATATCTGCTCAAAATTTCTAGAATTCATCCTGCTATTACAGATACCCTTCACTGCCTGTCTGGCAATTTAGATCAATGGTTTCAGGCTGTGAGGGAGAGCTATGGCAATCTGGCATTCCAGGTTCTTCATGGGGATGTGGATGAGGATGATGTTGTGTTGATGGTTTCTTTCTCCCCCCTCCAGGATCTGCCTTGCATAACTTTTACTGTCATGCTTTATGCTTTACTTTTTGACCTTCAAGTTCACAGTACATCCAAATTCACATCCACAATCACTATATGTAATGTTTTGCGCTTATTGTATACTTATTCTCTGTTCTCTGTTACCTCCAGAACTGGTTTTACTCAGCTCCTGATGTTGTGCTCTTTTTGTGACTGGTTAACTGGGCATTGGTGAGTAGTTCACAGCCCAAAGCCACCTGATTTCAGTGGAATTACAGAGGGTTATTTTTTTCCCATATTCATTGTATACATTTGGGTGTATTCAGTTTTTCTCCCTTAATAGACTACTTAAGAAATACTTATCAGAGAATGTAGAATGTTGCAGGAGCATTTAAATTACTCAAACCATTTCCTTTTCAGTAGCCTTGATTTTTGAGTGAAGCCCATCTCAAAATTAGAAGTGTTCAATGGCAACCTATAAACTACATTAAGCTCTATCAACTCATTGGAGCAACCCATTTTGGCAGATGTGCTCATCCAGAAAATAGAGAACATAAAATTCAATGGCTTTTTCCCACAGCATCAGACAAATTTAAGCCACTCATAACATCAATTTACGGAGAAGTGGCAGACTTATAAATTACTTGAGCTTTATAGGCAACATGAAGCAAACATATGGTGTAAGGTATTTGGAAAGGCATTTATGAGTCCTGTAAAAATGCTATAATAAAGTTCTAAACATTGCAGGGTACTTTCTCAATGCTGATAGGTGTTCTAATTCTTGGGTCATCTTTCAAACCCAACTCAATATTATCGACGTATTTCTCCGCTTTCTCGACTGATTTTGTGCATTCTTAACTTTTTTAATGAGCTGATACTCACATATACTTTTTTAATTTTTACTTTTAAAAAATAATTCAAGATGACTCCATTACTAGTCATAGAAAACTAGAAAATCATATTCTGGAAAATCCATGAATTTGCCGTGTAAAAACCTTTAAATTTTATAGGCTGTTTGCTGCACAATTAGACAAAATAATCATTAGTGAATATCCAGAAGAGTAAATACATCAATGCAAATAAATCTGAGCAAAGAAGTCCATCAAACCTTTTTTATCTTGGTGATCTTTCCCTCTAACTGGTGGCATTGTATTCTGTTGACCTATTCTGTGAGCACTGCATGGGTCGTTGCTCTTCAGAGGTGCTGCTCACCCTTCTCTGTGGCCATACCTTCACTGTTTGATCTTCAGGATCACTCAGGAAGGCAACTCAGTTTTTCTGAGCTGACATATTAGCTTCTTGCTTTAGGAAAATACAGTAATGACAATCATAATACTGTGTATGAGACAACAAACAGAACTCAGGAGGTCTTAAATGCCAGCTCCAATTATAATCAAACTATCACAGTCTTCCTTAGCCCTTGATTAGCCTTCAACCTTTCTCATGAAGTGACAGGTTAGGTAAGGATTCTTCGTATTGGGGTGTGCTAAAGGTTACCTAAATATAACGACTAATGATAGTACATTCCTAGACATCAACTCCTAAAATTTTATTTCTATATAATCTTTAAAAACAACACAGAAGGTTTTGATCGTAATCTTTTTACTGAAGCTCATAACTACTACAGAGCTACAGAATACTTTTGTGTCATTTAACAATGACACCTGTTGAAAAAGCATTGCATAGCTAGACACCTTTCAGTTTTCACTGACAGAAATATGCATGTAATTTAGAAATCTTATCCATTTAGGATTTTAATTCTATCCTTGTACTGCTTTTTGGGTTGATACAAGAGTCTCTGGAGATGTACTATAAGTTACTGAGCCAATCAGCCTTCTTCGGACTTAGTTCTCTAGTAGTATGTTGTCATTTTACTTCATTTATTTCAGAATTAGATAACTAAACTTTCTATGATACGGTTTATTTATGAAAACTGGTGATCTGAATCTCTCCTTATGTCCCATTTTGAACTGTGAGTCTCACGATGGAAGTTGATGGAACAAGATAATTTTTTCACTCCATGAATTCAAAAGTAAAGCCACATACCTTAACAACCATCACTGTTTAAATACAAGTTTATGATAGTGAAATTTTTCCATTATTCTTTCAACTTTAATCTGATTTCAGTCACAATCCCCATATCAGCATAAACCATAGTGAATTGTATGTAAAAATAATAATACTAATACTAATAATACTACTAATCATAATTTTTCAAAGAACTTTGCAGACATACAGTTTAACAATATGGTAGTTCAGATCAAAAAGTAAAGACAGAAAAAGCTTATGTCATGATAGGAACATAAGAACACCAACAAGAGTATGACAGCAAGGCTTCTCTGTTTGGTATTTTGTCTCTGCTGTAAGCAAATGTCAGGGGAAGGAGTGAATTGGGTAAGGGTTTATGATACTTCCTGTAATACTCTTCCAGACTCCACTATATTTGCCTTAGAATTCCTGAGGTAGATATGGCTTGTCTAATGTATGTTTCACTTTTTAAAGGAATAGAGACTTCCTGYTGAACTTCTGAAAAGCAGTTGAAGGATTTGGCTTTTGCCATCACTATTGCTATTTTGTGAATGCAGGGATAATAGCTGATTTCACTTCTCAGCTTTTGAAAATGTCTACCTATGATTTTTAATTTCCTGTAGAACTTTAAGCTGAAAATTATCTCCAAACAAGATGCTTTCTAATTATTTTCTGCCTGAGACTTAATTGAAACACATGAAGTATTTAATGAATTATTATTATTAAAGTTTTTTTAATAAATAAAGCCTACAATATTCAGTCTGTATTTTATAAATGGAAATGGTGAAGACAGGTTGGTATAGTCAAAATTCACCTCTGTATTCAGTTGGTGCTCTCTGCACATTCTGGATGGTTGCTTATAGTAATTGCAGTAGAATAAATGAGAAAACCAATGTGGGTTTAGTTGAAATATCTGATTAACTCACTTGTTCGGTCTACCATTGATAAATCCCCTCCTAACTGATTTTGTCTGTTCTCTCTTGAAAGTTTTGGCAAAATCTTCAGTTCTAAAAGAACCTTGCTCTTACTGGATGCTAAGCTGTGGCCTTTTATATTCATTTAGCTCATTTTTAAATCACATTATGATTCCAGGCTGTCTTACAAATGCATCTTGCTTTACTAAATTCAGTGCATATAGCAAAGTGTTGCTAGTATTCTGGAAGTAGATAGGGATTTAAAACATGCAAGTGTCTGTAATTGTATAAGCTTTAAAAAAGAAGAACAAGTAGGATGTCCGAATTTTGCATCTCAGACATGCAGAAGGACTTCCTGGAAAGAAGTGGTAGTAACATGTGTCTATGACACATGAGCAGGCTGAGGATGTAAATGTGTCAAGGAGACCAATTCTGGACAGCTATCTGTCATTCACTTTAATGGATCAAAATTATTATATTAGAGATTAAAGTATCTTCGCAAAAAAAACGTGGTTTTGGTCTCCATGATGGCAACAACCCTAACTGTGTGGCCAGCTTGTCTGTTCTCTGAAGTCATGTTGTGAAAGAGACTCAAACCAAGAATTGAGGCCGCACTTTCTTTAGTAGGACATTTAATAGGATATTAGAAGCAGCATAAGATTTCTAAGGCTCCTCTAAATAAAACTTCTTCACCTTTTAGAATAAAACGCAGACAARAAAAAAAGAAAAGATGAACTATTTAAGGCAGATACATCTCAAAGATGGAATATCTTGCCTTAAAAGATATTTGTTTGGTTGTTTAGTTTGGTTTGTTAGAGCTGGAAGTCTCAGCAATCATCAAAACTAAGAATGAGGTTGTAAAAGTAAGTACCCAAATCCAAAGAAAGAGAAGAAAAGCTTCTCAACGGAGACATATATTTTTTAAAGGTATGCAAAAAATCATGATAGAAATTCTCCTGGTTTTACTCCATCAAACAGTTTTTGCCCCATCCTCTCTTTTTGCTTTGATTAGCAAGATTTACTTTCTTCAGTGGTATATTTAAAAAGTTCAACCTAATAATTTCTATAGTTTTATATGCAAAACTAAGAAAAAAGATCATGTGGCCTCTAAATACATTCTATGAAATGAATTTACTTACGTAGTCTTGTGCTGGTTTGACTGTAAACTAGCAGGAGAAATTAACCCCATGCAAATACCTCGAGAGAGAGATTTTAGGTCAGAGTTACAATTTTAATAGAAAGGTTAAAATAAATGCAATGAATACAGGAAGAAAACTGGCTTAAAACCACAAATTCAGGGTACAACCTGATACCCTGTTTGCCAGGCTGGTAGCTGCAATCCAATTAAACAGTGCTGTTGAAAGGAGTAGTCCTGTAGAAGGTCTGGAACTGTTGGAAGTCCGCCTCCTCTGCTGSGTACCCCGTGCTCCTCTGGGTGTCCAGTGGTGGTTTCTACCACTCTCCAGGCCTCTTTTTATGTGGTAGTTTTTAGGTGGTACCTCCCCCAGGGGCCGGGATTTCCACAATGGAAATGATGTAATCCTATGAGTCATAGGATGTTTCTGAAGTTCTATTCGTCGGTGCGCATCCAGTTTGGTAATGGGCCATTAGCAGGGATAATGCACTCAGGATGGGTGGTGCTTGCTGCTTCCCAGGGAAGTTATCACAGTTGAGAAAAGAAACAATACCCACCTCACATGATCTGCCTGTCCTCAGCCATAGCCTCAGGAACCAGGTGTGTAACCAGCTACTGTGAACGACCCATGGATGTGGATGGTGGTAGAATACATACTTGGTTACACCCAGGACAAGTCTCTATTTTTCAAACAATTTTAGAGATATATAAACTTTTTTTTGTTGATCAAATAAGAATACTAGTTAACTGATACAGAACAAAACAGAATTATTTGAAAGCAAAGAAAGAAATATTTACGGTACTAAATTAGAAGTATTTRTTGCACAAATACTTTCTATTGTAAGTCTTTTCTGTAGACATAAAACTACCTGCTGTAAATAGCTGTGCACAGTTGACAGAAAATTAGTATCTTCATTGTAGTTTCATAAAAAATCTATTTGTGTAATTTTACTGTTTGCCGTCTTTAAAATGCTTCCTCTCTGGAAAATTCAGTTCTTAATGACATTAAAAATAGAAAAGTAGGAGTTTCTGTATACATAATAACATAAAATCAAGAGGATATAGATTTTTTCAGTGAATATATTAAGACTGTGAAATTCATTGTTCAGGATGATGCTGGGAGACTTGAGATGGAAAAGATTATAGGGATATTAAAAGCTTATAATTGTATTGAGATTTTCCAGAGTTATATCACCTAATACTATACCTGTTTCAGGCATCAAGTCAAATGTAAATTGGATTAGGACACACATTCATGGGGACTTATCTTGCCATAGTGTCCTACTGATTTTGGGTGCTGATGGGTGAGGATTTGTCTCTGAACATTTTCTATTCTTCCTCAAAGCAGATGAGATATTGAATTAAACAGAGAGTAGATAATTGTCCTGGTTTCAGCTGAGATACAGTTAATTTTCATCTGGTACAGTGCTGTAATTTGGATTTGATATGAGAATAATGTTGACAACAGACTGATGTTTTAGTTTTTGCTGAGTAGTGCTTACCCTAAG
Organism: Amblyornis subalaris; assembly: GCA_018881555.1. NCBI lineage: Eukaryota > Metazoa > Chordata > Aves > Passeriformes > Ptilonorhynchidae > Amblyornis > Amblyornis subalaris. Next base: position 2,591,507 of record JACAXG010000062.1, on the reverse strand, counting down.
ACCTATCCAGTTCCTCAACCTCTGCAACTGGAGGGGTGCACAAGAAGCCAGGAGGGAGCATGGTCAGGACAGCTGACCTGAACTGCGAAAAGGGATATGTCACACCCCAGAATGTCATGCTCAGTATATAAACAAAGCTGTTGGCTAGGGCCTGCTGATTGCTGCTCGTGGATGGGCTGGCATAGCTTGTTTCTCTTGGGTTCCTCTCTCTGTTCCTCTCTCTCTTTCTCTTCATATTTTTCATCATTATTATTAAGTATAGTTATTATTTATTATATTATTATAAATATCATCATAATAATTTTCCATTATTAAACTGTCGTTATCTCAACTCATGAATTTTACCTTTTATTTTCAATTCTCCTCCCGGCTGAGGAGATAGTAATGGAGTGAGTGAGCTGTTGTGTGGTACTTAATTGATGGTTGGGGTTAAATGATAGCAATAATCTAGCACAAAATTATTTATTGAAGATGGTTTAAATTTGAAACTAATAAATTAAGTTAGATGGTGAAGAGTTCTGGACAATTACATGCTCTCAGGTTATGTTAGTAACCCAGAATGAAGTCCCACCAGATCTCAGGTCATGTAGGTGTCTCCACAGGTCTTTCCAGCTATGGAAAATTGGGTTGGAGAAGAGATTCATATCAATCTTTAAAAAAAAAAATTAAAAATTAAAAAAAAATGAAAACTATATTAATATCTCCTGAGAGAGAAATAAAGACATAACATTTCGTGGCATATGTTGCATTGGAGAGAGAAAATGTGAAATATGCTAAGAACTCTCATTTATGTGAGAAGCATTGCCAATTTACTCCACCAATTAAATCCATAAGAAATTATTAGTATTTGATTAAATTCTGTTCATAAAGTTCATTAACACTATGAGACAAAAATAGTTACACCTCCAGCCAGGTCTCATGGCCACTAACATTTAATTATCTGTTTATTAGATAATCCATCTTTTATGGAATCTTCCTAATATTTAGATTTTACAATATTATTCTATAGTTGGTAGATTACTTTGGCCATTAAGATGTTTTAGAATTAAATTTAGGATCTATCGCTAATGGGTTTATATGACAAAATGGACAAGATAAGCATAATTAGACTCATTTCTTATGGTAAAATTTAGAGGAGAACTTTTGAAATAAATTTTAAACTGGTTTCTATGAGCATGTGATAAAATAGGATATCAGGTATATAATGTTTGAAATTTTTTACATTTCTGAGAAATTTTATCAGAAAATATAAAATTATGTAGGGTATTGTTCTATCGACCTATTGAATTAGTGAGACTTTTCAGAAAAGAAAAAATAAAAAAAAGGCATTAAGGGCACCTTCAAGGTGTGTCAGTTCCAAGAAATTAGATGTCAGATGTCCTACATGTTCTTTTCCTACTCTTCCCACTACATTGCAGTGCATCCTGTTGTGTATTTCTAAGAACAGGGTTCAGTATATATGTTTTTCACTAGAGATGAGCATAACCTGTCACTGTCATATGATGTAACATCTAAAAATATGTCCAAACATGACTTTATTAACAAAAAAACATTATTTTAGCAAAATGAAGAAAACGTCTGTGTAGCCGGATGAGTGAGCAGAGTGCAAACATGTCAGTGTCTATTGTTAATGGGAAATAAAGGAGTGTTTTGAGCTACCACTTCTGGCTACCTTTGGCCATCTGGGGTTTCCATGCTACAGTCATGCAAAAGTCTATAAATCAATGATAGACTTCAGGTGGTTACAGCTTGATCTAAGTCAGATCACCTAGGTCAGATCTACTGCTGGCAAAGTTTTTTTAATTAATAATTACTTCTCATGTCACAATAAATAAACCAAAGAACAAGGACATCTAATTTAAAAAGCATAATAAAGAATATCTTTAGTTTTCCTGTCTACAAGTGAAGAAGTTACACCCTAATAAAAGATTCAATGACACTTAAAATATCTTATCTGTGTGTACTTGAAACAAGCTTCCTATGTTTCTTGAGACTGTTATCCGTTCTTTTTTTCTACCTCTGTGTCTCCTAAGCTAAAGGAAAGTCAAAATAACCCAATTAGCTATTAACAAGACCAGCATCGTGAGTGACTTCATTTTTTAAATCGACTAGTTGTGACAATGTCAAGCATCACAAACAAAAGAACACACTAACACTCTCCTTGGAAATGAGAAAAAAAAAGCAAAACATGGAATTCATTATCTTTCTCCTGGGGCATTCAATGTTAATGTATCTGCCAATCATTTTAAAACTATGACCACTGTACAGTCTCCCTAGGCAAATTTTTAATTTATATGCAATTATATCACAGATGTACTCTCCATATCTTACATAAATAAGTTGCTAATATCTCCCAAGATTTTAAACAAATTATAGAAACACTCTCTTATTAATAAGTCTGTTATAATGTAACGGTTCTCCTTGTCATCGGCTCATAGTTTTAGCTGCATTCCCTTAGGGAAACAATGCTGTACAAATTCTAAGTAAATTAGTTTAAATTAAAACAAATTAACAGTGAATCATGCAAGCTGACCTTTACCTATCAGTTGTAATGCAAGATTATTATCTGTAAGTCAGTAAATACTGCAAGATAAATGATTCATTTAAGCTTTATTCACATTAATGAGAAGCGAATTTTAATTCAGCAAAATATCCTTAGTGGATTTCATTGTATGAATATTATGAGTAGAAAGGAGACGTATGAAAGTCGAGGAGAGGAGATGTACTAGAAAGAGTGGAAGAGATATAGGGCAGAACAAAACCACTATATTCAAGCTTGCACAGGCCGATATGGTCTTTAGGAGATACAAATGCTTGTGTCCAAACCTTCTATTTCTAAACAATCAGTGATCTGTTACATCACATTAGTTTACCTAATCAGACACTTCATGACCACTCTGTCAAACATGGCATACACTAAAAACCAGGCAATTCTGGCTTTAAAATATGCCCCTAGAAGCTGCAGGTCCTAGATGTGGCAGACAGTGAGTACGGCCAAGTGCTTTGTTGGTTAACTGCCATCCAGTAAATTGTGCTTCTGGATGAAAATAACAGCTACCGGTGGTAGCTTCCTGAAAAATACAGGAAGATTTTAGCTACTGGATATACGTCTTTTTGAAAAGACAAGACACGTTGTGTGAAGATGGTAAGTATGCTTGTAATAGATATGGAGAGATGAAAGGCTCAATAAAAAAGTAATCCATGCTCACTACAGCTCATTAATGTTTTATATCAATATGATTATTATGACATGATTGGTGTGGAAGACATGGGTCTGGACTGCAGCAAGTGGAATGAACTAGAGTTTGACTAGAAAGTGAAAACTGCTCAGCAGTTTTGGATGGAAGTTTATGGCACAGCTAAACAAGTAGGGCCATCTTTTCGTGTCCTGTCTTAATGTGCAAAGAGGATAAGAGCTTCTCTCTTTCAACTTTGATAAGTTAGAAAAGCTACTAGTTCTATGGAACATTAGTTTTTGCTGGTTTAAGCTTGTATAGTGCTCTTTGCAAGTCTTAGACCTGATTACAAAGAAGGTCCATAGGTGCCATGATAAATAATAAACAAACAGTAATATCAGAAAGTATGGTGATAATATAATACCAAACACGTATTTTCTTCTAGTATTTAGGAGAGTGTAACTTCATATCTCTCAGTAGAGAGGGCTGTTTTTCATAACCAGTAACTCTGTTGTAATCACAATTTGTTTCTGTGCCAGGTAAATTTTCTTCTGTGCTCCTTGATGTGCTGTTGTATTCTATTACACTGACAATTCTGAGTAAACTTATGATGTTCCTGAGAGAACTGATTTGTTATTCAAACACACTTAAGGCTTCCTTTTCAGTGATTTTTGGATTACAAAGCGTTCCCCAAAATGTGGTATGGCGTAGTTCTTAAAAAGTAAATTTAAAAATTATTTATTTCATTTTTCTAGTCTATTCATTTCTTCTTCCAGTATAGTCAGGACAAGCTTTTCTCTTAGTCTACCTGTCCATACTCTGGTCATTTTCACTGTTGGTTTTTTTCCATGGAGATTTCCACGATGTTTTTAGTCTTCACCTGATGATGACTTCTCTATTTTTCATGTGGTGCTGTCTTTTTCACATTTGATTCATATTCATGGACTCCAAAGATCTCTTAATATCTCTTGCTCGTTACACTATAAAGCTGTCAATAGTACATACTATTATGGTATTCCCTATAAATTGGGGTATAGTTAAACAGTACTGTTTAACCTGATCATATTTACATGTCTAACTATTTCTAGCTTTTCAGAGTTCTGAAGAAAACTTGCTGTTCGTTTCCTCCAAAGTATTTAGCACATCAGACTCAAGGTCTAAAGAAAGCCATTTACCAGATTAGACCAGAAGAGAGTGGCTATTTAAATCATCTTCTGCTTAATAAGTAAGTTTTGAGTTCATCCCATCCCAAGCCCATACTTCCTCATGTGCTCTTTGAGTTGATTACAATGGGTAGGCAATTCAATGTCAGAAGCTCTAGAAAGGTCTTGTGTATGTCCAGATCACTTAAGTGGGGCTATGCAGCCTTTTCAGCTGTGCTTCTTTGGACAAAGACGTACACTATATAGTTATGTGTGTTCATTCACACATATGCACATGACATCTACGTGATGTATGCAACAAGGGTATCTTATACAAAGGTACTTGGAAAGGTATACCTGAATGGCAGGCATTTAGTCACGATAAGATTGAGAGCTGACCTCTCAAACACAGAAAGTACCTGGGCCTGTTTTGTCTTTTATGAAGTTTGTGCTCAGAATAACTTGAACAGCCTGGCAGATGCTGATTCTTAGTCCTAGGATTCATTTAACAGAAAGCATTCCTAGCAGAAGAAATAGATCCAGGAATTTGATGATTGACATGTCAGCTCTCAACTCTACACGTTATTGGCTATTTAACACTCATTATTAGCTTTCAGCTGCTACAAAATAAAAACAGAGATAAAAAGGTCTGTCATAGTTCTGCCCCTGCCTCATTTAACTTTACCACATCACAGGACAAAGTAATTGAAAGTTTACTGGGTAGTACTTTTTATGTGCTACAAGTAAGTGGAACACATAATTTCATAGTTCCTGACACTCCATGAAAACCAAACAGAATAGATTTTTCCAAATGCCTGAATATTTTCCTGTTAGGCAGATCAGGTCACCACCTGATTTATGTCAGCCTAAGACACTGCAGTGAGATATTTTCCAAGAGGATTTAGCAAACTCTGAGAGATAACAGTTTTTACTTCTCTGATTGTATTAATTTCTGTGTTATTTCTTTCTTCTAAGAAATCTAACCTCACTGTTACTGCTTCTGGATTACATAATATCAAACAAATCTATTACAAATAAAAATCCATCATTAAAAATCGATCTTTATCAACATATCAAACTTTTCTAAAGTCATGCTAAATGACAGCAGGAAAATTTCAAGAGTAAAACTAAAAGCAATTGGGGTATACAGCTGATGTCAAGAGTCTTGAAACTAGGGAATGTGATTTTATCTCACTCCTTATTCCCTTCTCTTGCTAGGAAAGAAATTATTTCCCTTAGAAAATTAGGAACTGTGTCTACAGTATTGTTATTTAGTTATAGTGATATATCTCTGAATGATGCAGTCTATACTTGCCTGAGTTAAACCAAACTCATGATCGTTAAACTAAATGTCCTTACTTTCTGAGCTCCCTGCTTTCCAGCTGGCATGTCCATATATTCACTTAAAAATCTATTTATTTGAATTGTAGAAGACTAAGTACAGACTGATCAAATAATTTCTCTCCCAGTCCTTCAGAAAACCTGCCTGGCTAAGATTTAATTAATTTCATGTGATTCTAAACAGCTTTTTTCCACTTGAATTCCTAAGCAGGCAAGATTGTTGTCTGAAATACTGGCAGGATGTATCAGGGTGTAGGATGGGCTGGTGGATCCCTGCTCGATCCTTATAGGCTGAGCTCTGAGAGATGCAGGAGCCGTCCATTGAGCAAGTGGGGACTGATGGCCCCAGACTGAGCTGAAATGGGTTCTTGGGCTATGAGTGGGAGTGGGAGAATGCTTGGAGAAGACTCTTAAGGGAGGGTTGATCACAAAGGCCTAAACAAAAGGTCTTTACAAAGGCCTAAATAAAAGGTCACTCCTCTTGTCCTGCAGCTAGAACACTTACCCCCAAAAATGGAAGAATTAGCATAACTGTCTTTTCTGGCAGCAGACATTTTGGTCTACTTCCTGAAATTACTAGACTGCATTGTGTTTTCAAGTACAGACTGTCTTAATGATGTAATGCTATCCATATTCCAGCTACCATGGATGCCTTCTTCTGCCAATGGTTCTTTTCGGTATTATACTGATTTTTCCCCTTGTCAAAGATACGCAGTGAATTCACCCTAAATTTGTCAATAATTCTGAGAACAAACCCCATAATTTTTATGGATTCAATTTTTCCGTAGGAAGCACACCAAGTCTTAATGCTACTCTTTTTTTTCTTAGCAATGGAGTACAATAGAGCTACATCTTGTCATAGTCAAGTTACAGCACATTTGACTCAAGAAGGCTCAGAAACCTCTAGAAATTATTATTAGGTTTTCACTTCAAATGAATGGAAGGCAGTGGAAATAATCCTACTGACAAAAATGATCAATGGATCCGTATCAAAGTGATTTTATTTTTGCTCTAAATTTTTCTTAGACACGTAATAGATTAAATATATTTGCATTGTTAAACAACTGTAAGTAAACAATGAAATTATATAATGGTACGAATAATGGACTTTCATGAAATGTTTATATGTCTGATATGTAGATGATGAGTATCGTGCTTGGAAAAAAAGTAAGAGGAAATTTGAGCAATTTCCAAAGTTTTTTGCAGCACTTTGTAAATATTCTGAATCTTCACTATTTTTCATTAATTCTTTGTTTGCTTTCTTTATTTCTTTTAGATAACTTCACTTAGTGATTAAAATACTAAAAAAATTTTAAAAAAGTAATAGTTAACTTCTTTTAAGAATTTTCCTGTTAACACTACAAAGTTATACAAGAAAATAACTATTGTCGGAATCTGAATTCGTATCTACAGGTATAAAACTGCATTGGTAATCTTTTCTGCAATGATTACACTGAATCTGGGTGCAGAGAAAATTGTCTTTTTCTTTTTGTCAATCTAAAGCTTTAATGAGTTTATGTCAGAAGATTGTAAATAAATGGCAGACAATGAGGGGTTGTGGAAATAAAAAGACAGTTTTATGGCAGCTTTCATTTTCTTTCAAACTTTTATTCTAATTCCATGCTTGCTATTTCATAGAATCTTGGAATGTGGAAGGGTCTCTCAAAAATCTCTGGTGTGGACAGGAACATCTTTGGACCGTTGCATCCAGAGGGTAGTGTTCAATGGCTCGGAGTCCCAATGGATGTCAGTGACAAGAGGTGTCCCTCAGGGCTCTGCACTGGGACCAGTGCTATTTAATATTTTCATTCATGACATAGACAAAGGGATCGAGTGCACCCTCAGCAAGTTTGCAGGTGACACCAAGCCGAGTGGTGCAGCTGACACACCTGGGAAGGGAAGGGAAGGGAAGGGAAGGGAAGGGAAGGGAAGGGAAGGGAAGGGAAGGGAAGGGAAGGGAAGGGAAGGGAAGGGAAGGGAAGG